>VYZP01012474.1:0-34826 GCA_013400635.1 Hypocryptadius cinnamomeus
AAAAAAAAAAAAAAACTTTGTCCCGAGATCACAAAAGCTATTAAAAGCAAAGCATGATATCACTGTTAACAAAGCCAGAACTCATGGGAAGGTGGATATACATTACTTACTTCTGCTAATTCATTTCTGGACAAGGCCAGACTCATCTTGGGTGCTTCAATACTTCCATGTCCACCACCACAAATCTGAACATATTCCCCCACCAGTCTCCTTGCAGCAATCCAAGCCTCTCCCCTTTTATTCCACTGATGTTGTTTCCATGTGAGTCAGTTGCCTTTTTATTGCTCCTCTAAATACTGCTTTCTCCAAAGTTGCTGAATTTCTAGACTTGGAAGCACGACAAAAGAATGCACTGATTCACCCCCCTCCACACAGCTGGCTGACACCTCCCCTGGAGCCAACTCACCACAGGGAGGGTGACCAATGGGAGCCAGTGTGAATCCAGCAAAGGAGATGTGGTCTGGGGAACTGGAGGCCAGCCACACCTCCAGCCATCCTGGACTCTCCAATCTGCCTCTCTGCTGACCAGATGACAAACCCCAAACCTGGTCCCACACCAGCCCCAGGACTGGTCCTGTATTGTGCCACACCAGCCAAGCTTCAGTCCGTGTGCTGCAGCCAATGCCTTCCACAGGAGTCCAGTCCCCTCAGCTCCACCCAGACTCAATAACACTGATCAACAATGCTCCCTGTCCTGGGGGGTCATCAGAGGCTGTGCAGAGCAGAGGGGGAGAGGGTTTCAAAAGCACAGCCAGCCCCTTAATGGCTACATCAAGTGGCAAGTCAGTTATTGGTCTCTTAAACTGCCAGAAAACATCAGCACCAGGGACCCAAGTGAGTGTTGAGTGTCTCCTCCACTCCCTGGTGCAGGGAAGTGTGCCACAAGCTGAAGGGCAGCCCCTTGGCCAGGGGGACCAAGGAGCAGGATCACACCCCCAGCCCACACCTGCTCCCTCCTCCTCCTCAGCCGTGGCCACAGAAAGCCACGTGCTGGGCTTCCAACTTGCGACCAGGAACAAAAGCCAGCCCCTCCATGGAGCTGCAAGGGGGCTCAGCTGTGTCAAGCTGGCAGCACCCAGCACAGGGCAGCTTCCTGGGCAGGTCCTGAGAGCACAGATGAAGCCCAGAATGGTTTCCCCACAGTCCATACTGCCAGCTATACAGGAGCACCTTATCTGTGCCAAAACCATCATCAGATTCTGCTGCCAAAAGATGCAGAGGAACTTGGAAAGGCCACAGATGAATAGCACAGTTCAAACCATCCCCTTGGTACTGAGAGCAGCTCTGCACAAACACACTGCACTGACTAGGGCCTAACTAAGGTCTTCCTCTCTCCAGCCTCTCATTACTGAGGATTGGGAAAAGAGAAAGAGCATATGCTCCTTTTGGTTTTGAAGGAAATTATTAAATTGGGCTCAACTTTTCATCTTTCCCACAAAAAGGTGCTCTGTCATCTCGTGCCTGTTCACCTACACAAAGACGAGATGACATCTCTGGCTAAAGGCCGACAGTTCTGCACCTCCTTGTCACTTTTAACAAGAAAATAATCCTGCAGAAACACTTGAAAAACAAATCGGTGTTGACACTCCTCATCTGCTAGGTACACTTTACAAAAGGAAAGAAATACTGCATTAGCGTTTGACCCCCTCACCTTTCTGACATTGGAAGAAAATAAAGAGGGAAGGCTCAGAAAAGCTGCTGCTGAAGTGAGAATGTCAGGAGAGCAGGCAGAGCTCGAGGCTGAGCCCCCAGCACAGCGGGCAGGGCAGAGCAGGGCTGGGCCAGCCCAGGCAGAAGGGAGCTGTGAGCTGAGAGCATCGAGGAAGCTGCAAGGGGCACACAGGAGTCCCAGGAATGGGTGAAGAGATGCTTCTGCAGATGAGGGCATGAGAACTTAAGGAGAGACCATCACCAAAAAGCTTCTCAGTCCAGCAAAGCCCTGGGGCTTTGCCTTCAGGCTGGAGTGAGTCCCTCCAGGTGTGTGAGCAAACATCCTCCCACTTGTCTTATCCCTACCCCACAGCAGCCCTGTTCCAGCTCCATCCTTGCACCATTACATGGCTGTGTAGTGCTGAGTGGCTCCTTGCACTCACAAGAGACTGCCTTGTCCTCTAAATGCTCCTGAACCACACAGCACACTTCCAGCTCCTGACCTCTGCAGCCCACAGGAAGGAACGAGAGGGTTTCCTCAGCTCCCAGCACTCAGCTGCTCCCTTCATTTTGGGCATGGTGGATTTCATCAAATAAGTCATGCTAACCCCACCTCCTCTTCCCTGAGCAGAGGCTACCAAGAAATAAAACTGAGCTTTGTCTTCTGAACAGCAACACACTCTCCACGAGAATTCTCCCAGCACAGGCAGCTTCCCTTTGGACACAACACTCGGGTGACTTTCCATGTACTCAGGCACTAGATAGTCTCACTGCTCCCCCAGTGTGGCTGGGCACAGCTCTGCTGCCAGGCACAAGTCCTTGCCTGTAGGAGGTTGGGGCACTTCGAGGAACTCCCAGAAATATTTTCCCACCGGTAGCTGTCGGCCTGAGCTAATGCGACATGACACATATCTCACCAGGAACAATGTGCTGACATTCAGAGCCTGCTCACCATGTTCCCAACCACTGTCACTGCAGAGAGACCACGGGCAGGGGGATACATTTCCCCCCTGAGCTTGTTTCAAGCACCCCTTTGAGGTGTCACTGCCGTGGAAGGCCTGGCAGTCCCTCCACAAGACAGCTTTGTAACAGGTAGCACGGTACCATGGTAATGTCAGCTGGAACAGGAGGACAGGGAGAGAGGCAGTGCTGCCTGAACAAGGAGTCTCCTGCAAAGCCACTCTCATTAAGTGTCCAGGCACAGCAGCAGCTTCACATCCTGCAAAGATAGCCTTGGATTCTGCCCCATCTCTGTAAAATGTGCAGCTACAAAGGGGAGCAGGAGTCAGACACGAGTACCAACTGTTCACAACCTAAAGACAGCTCTGCCTGAGAAAGGGCTCTGGGATCTGTCCCTGCAACACCCCCAGGAAAGTGGATGGGAAGTTCTTGGGACAGATCCCCTCCAGGCTGCAGGTGGGGAAATGCAGGGAGCATGACAGAGCATGGTTTGTGTGCCGAAACCCTGACACCCGCCCGTGCCCTGCTTACACAACAGCGTTACACAACACGGCGCTTCCCTGGGTTGCATAAGGCCAGGACTGGCACACCCGAAACCCAGAGACAGCGACGTGCTGGGGCAGCAAACCCACCACTGGTCACCCAAAAGCACATTCCCACCATGCTGCCTCCCCACTGGCCCTTCCAGGCCACTCCTGAAAGGAGGCAGCCCAGCACAATGACAAGAAGCATCACAACATGATACCAGGAGGCAAGAGAAGGACCTATTTCACCACATCCTGGAAAAAAGCTGATTTGACCCCAAATCACAGGACCTGGAGAGTTCTTCCTTGCTGCACAAAGAAATTGTTGTAACTTTTGGAGAATTTAAAGTAAATTTTGTTAGAGATCATCCAGGGCCAGCCCAGCACAAGGAGCAAGCAGCAGTTCCACATATCTGCAGGTTTCAGCTGGGTGACAAAGGCAGCACTGTGGTCATCAGCAGTGTGTAGCTTCTACCCCAAGCTGTTGCAAGAAGGAGCAGCACTGCCAGGTACTGCCATACAGCAGGTGTGAACTCCTGGTCTCTGTTTCAAAAAATCCATTCAGTACGTCCCAGTGTGTGAAAAACAAAGCATCTACCACACCACAGCACAGAGCAGGCTGCTAGGAAGGATGAGGCTTGGGTTTCTCCCCAGCCACTAAAGTTTCCATTTTCTGCACCCAAGCCAGATGCCTGCAGCCTGAGCAAGGATTTACGACAGCATAAGCTTCAGAGTCCCTCTGCTTCTCAAGGAAGTATCAGGAAATAAAAGGGCAATTGCATTAGTCAGTCATCAGGAGTTCAGGGTTTCTGCTTGGTTTCAGTGACAGCAGGTAAAAAAATTGCTCAGCTGCCTGACTGCAGCCAGCACCCTGCAGGAGGCCAGACACGTCCCTTCCCAACGTGCTGTGTACACCACACCACCAACACCTCTGCTCTGGTGGCTGCCAGGACCAAGCTCAGGTCATCCAGGGTCTCTCCCACCCAGCACAGGTCCCAGCAGGAGCCACTGTCCCAGCCTGAGCTCTGCTCGGCTCCAGCAGCTCTTGCCTGTGCAGGGGGTCGATGGAAATGCAATGCCTGGAGGGTCCGAGCATCCCCATGAGGTGCCCCCAGCTCGTGGGCTGGTGTGGAGCACTTCATCTCTACTGGAAGTCCCACCAAGAGGAGATTTGCCTCCTCCACAGCTGCATCCCACCAGCACCCTCCTATCACCTAGGGACACCAGCCCTGCTCTCCATGGGCCCTACACCCACATTCTCAGTGGTGGCAGATGTCCCCATCAGCAAGGTCACAGACGTCCCCACCTACCAGTTAGCTCACAGTCTGCTCAGTGGGAAGGCCACCCACATCTGTGGGAGTGCTTTTCAAGGTTACATTATGAGCAAATTCCAGTTTTTTCACAACATAACTAAGCAAATACCACTATCCAGATCTGAAACTCACCCTTGGAAACCCCACTAACATCCTCCCTCTTCCTCTGTGTGTCCCCTTCACACAGCTCTTGTCTGGTGACCAGCCAGCCAGTTTCACCCACAGTGCTGCCCCAAATAATTGTTTTCTTCCCTCACGTAACAATTCCTAAAAGGCCACTGCAAATCCTTTCAACAAAAGCTGAAGTAGCCAAATCCAGCTTCTACTAGCCTCTTTCCCTCTCCTCCCCCCAGATATAAATTTTATACTTGGACCTACTAAAGTTGGCTGAAAATAATGATAACTGACAGATGCTGGGTTAAATAGGCCACAGTCTTTCCCTGGGGCCTAATTTAGACCGGATATCAAAATGATACAAAATATCATTGCTTGCCTTCACTCCATCAGGACATCTGTAGACAGACCCATATTAACTCCTTCCTGGGAACATTGTGTTTGCACTGTCACCTTGCAAGAAAAAGCACGTTTTTACCTGATCTCCTCCTGCCCTGGATCCCATGCTCCAAGGTGGCTCCTAAGCAAAGTCTCTTCAGTTCCAGCCCAGCTTAGTGCCAGGTGCTGGGCAGGTCACACCAGCCTGAGCCTCTGCCCCTCGTGGCACAGCAGCCTCAAACCATGACCCACCTGTGGCACTGCAGCGTGTGGGGCAACAGGACCCCCAGACCAGCTTGGACACACAGTTTGGACCACTCAGGACAGGTAATTAGAGGCTGTATTCCAATGAATATGCACAAGGGGGCAGAGTCAGAGTTGTGCACCTGAGGTAAAGTTATGCATATTTTAATTTTTCAACACTTGGCAGTGCACTCTCACTTCATTCACTTGGCCTCCTGCATCTCCTTTCCTAGGAGGCTTGTTGGGGGTTTTCTCTTAAAAGGAAAAGGAAATGTTACAAAAGATCTCCTTTGCCTCCATCAAGCACTCAGGGTAAAGCCCACGAGCAATCCCAAGCCCCAGCCCAGACAGGGTGCATGCCACATCCTCACTGGCAGCTGCATGCACCACAGACAATGGGTCCATCCACTGACAAGACTGAAATGTCTAACTACCAAGTCTCATTTTCAGTTGCTTATAAATTTACCAAGGATTAACTGATCAGCCCCAATTTTCCTTGGAAAATACATCAGCTGGACTGGATATATTGATTTGAAGATTTAATTCAGAATTTCTTGGTTATTTCTGAGAAATATTTCTCATGTAAACTCTCCATCTCTCCCACTCTCTTCACTTTAGAGGGCAAAGGCATATTCCATGTTCTGAAAAAAACATGAGTTTGATTTACAGAGTTATTGCTGTCACATAGTTACTGCACTAAACAACAAGCAGTGAAAGCATCTCCAATAGAAGCAGCAGCATTACAGCCACCTCTACTCCACACCTGCCCACAGCTGGCTGCAGCTACAGCCCTCAAAGCTCTCCATCTCTGAGGGCTCAGGGCTCCTGAGGCCTCAAAAAACTCACAGAGTGGGCCAGGGCTGAAGAAAGCACAGTTGGTGCTTTAAAGTGAAGTTGAATTAAAAAAAAATCAGTGCATCAGTTTAGAGTTATAAATGCTAAACTCCAGAAGGGGATCATTTGTGCTCCCATAGACTCATAAAACTGTATTAAACATTAAGTACTATGTTAAAAGGACATTATTTCCAAGTCCCAAATGGAGCATTCAGAAGTTAGGAATGCCTCTGCAACCTGCATTTGACCTTGTTCCTTTCCATTGCCACAGACTTGGGTTGCACTGGTTTTCCTCTGAGCTCAGGCAGGCGCTGGGTGCTGGAGCTGCTCTGTGAACAAACTGAAAATAAAAGTGGTGGACGCTGATGCCATCAAAATCCAGCTTTGCCTGCTGGAGCTGGGAAGTTTGGGTACGGGAGACAAAAATGTTTAAGGGAAGCCCACGTGCCCCCACAGAGCACTGCTTGCTGTACCTACTGCTGGCAGATGCTGCCCAGGCACTGCTGCCAGGCTTCACACCCTGTGGGGCTGGAGAGGGATCTGCAACAGCCTGCTGCCCCCACAGCTTCACTGCAAGGCTGTGTTGTGGTCCTGCAGACCCAGGAACACTCCCCAAGCCTGCCTTGGGCTGGATGAGTCCTGCTGCACGCTGGATCTCTGGTGCAGGGCTGTGGGGAAGGGCACAGGGCAGCAGGGCACAGGCTGAGCTGGGCACTGGGTGTGCCAGTGAATTGTGCACTTAACTGGACACTGAACACAGCTGAGCTGTCAGCGTGTCAGCACGGGGACTCCTAATCCCAGCCTGTGTCAGGGACAGCCAACAGCCTCAACATAATTGCAGAGAGGCACAAGCTCATGGTCTGGCAGCAGAGATGCTGCTACTGATCTGACATGTGCAGCAGGGCAAGGCAGCAGCAGCCACCCAGGATCAGATGCTCTGAGCTGCTGTGCAGAGGAGCACCACAGCCCAGGGAGCTGCTCCTCTTCCTGCCAGCCCACAGCAGCACCCCAGCAGAGCCCAGCCACTGCTATCAGCAAGCTCTCCCTCCTTCAGAGGGCAGGGAAAACAGGGATGCCACAGAAAAGGGATTCCCTCAGCCTGTGGGCAGCCAAGCAGTGTTTATACCTGTGTGTGGTACTTGCCACTCTGCCATGCTGAGATGTCAGGTTAAAGAGCCAAAGCATGTCAGAGCCCCCAACAGCAGCTCTGATGGTTTTACTCACATCATTAACAAATTAAACTTTGAGATTTGGAAAGGACAATGGCAACAGCTGTTTTGTGGCATTGCACCTTTCCTGGATCACGCCTTTCCCCCATGACAGTGTAAAAGGTAGGAGACCAGCATCACCTCTGCTCCTGCAGAGATGTGCAGCCCTCTCAGACATCACATGGGAAACACTTCTTGGGGATAGCTGTGATGGGGGGGAGAGGCAAGAGAGAAGAGAGCAGTGCCCCAGGTTGCCCAGATTTATGCAAATACTTGCTGGGATTCCCAGCATCCACAAGCAGGAACACAGTTTGTTATCTTATTTTCCAAATGAGAAGCCCAGTTTTCTGGAAGCACTATGAACTGCAGGCAGTTATTAACAGGATGATGGTCCCGCTTCTCAGCCCTGCACTGCAGGTTTGACCAGGGCGTGCTGAATGGCCAACACAGAGCTGTGAGACAGCCCAAAGTCCCCAAGGGCATTGCTGCCAAGCACCTTCCCAGCAGGAGAGCCCAAGGCCTGGATCTGTGCCCTTACCTGGCGAGGCAGGGGCTCAGGCTGCTCTACAGGCACAAAGAATAAATCTCTCCTGCACAGGGAAGCTCTGCTCAGTGCGCAGCAGGATGTGCCACTGAGCTGACATCACCACCAGCTCTCTGCAGCACATCCATATGGCTGGCCAGCAGTGGGCATGTTCTTTCACTTACATTTCCCTCAAGTTTTGATATTACACCAGGAGGTGCAGCAAAGCAGTTTAATGCCCAGAGTGATCATGCAGCTGAATCATGGTGAGAGGGCTTTTCCAAGCAGCAATGAGACAGCAGCATGCTTTAGCCAGGTCCTGCTGAGCTCAGTCCAGGCACAGATGTCTGAGTAAAACCTCTCACCTTGCTCCAGCCATGCCTCAAGGGACACCCACAGGTATCCCCATGTGCCTCACACCTGCACACTCCCCACAGAAGTAAACCTAGACCTGTCAGCAGAACCAAGCAAGGCAGTGGCTATGAACAGCTGCTCCCTCTCCCCACCACCCATGCCTGGGGTGTCTGGGCTGCACGGCTCAGAGGGCTCCCATGGACGCCAGGGAACAAAAATCCTCCAAGATCCAGAGGGGCACACCCAGACCATCCCTTGCCATCTATTTCCACCCAGCCCCAGGCACACTCCACTGGGATTGAAGAGCCATCTCTTCTCCTGGCCAAGTAGTATCTCCTCTGTGAGCAGACAGAACAAGGCAACAAACTATTTCATTTTTACTATTTGTATTTGACCTTTTTATATTGTTTGCTTTTTCCAGCATAATCCCTTAAGAACAGGACTGATGATTTATAACAAAAGAGTATCTCTATAGTGGGTGCCTTGCAAGACCTCTCTCCTGCTGCTTTAGAGTGATTTACTTTTGGATTAGCCTCTGATAGAGAAGGGCTCGGCTGACGATTTGCCCTCGTATATCAAAAGGGAAATCCTTAAGACATCACTATAAAACAGCAGGAAAGAGCACCTGCCTGACTCATAAACTTATATGATGTGGTTTAGTCAGATAGGCCATCTGCTTCCCTTACATACCCATATGTCCTTCGCTGTTCCCCGCTACCTCACAGTTAACTTTGGTGATTTTCTCCTTCACTTCCGCAAAGCTAAAACAGAGAAATGAATCGAATTATAAACTTTCATGCAGATGGAAACAAGTGCAGTAGCCACTGTCTCTGCCTTCCAGTTACACAATAAATAATGACAGTGGAGGTGAGGAAACACATGCCTGCTCTTCATTAGAGCCATCATATAAACTTAATGTGCCAAATCCTGCCCTGGCCTACACCCACATGGCTCAGCCAACTCGGGTGAAGAGAGGAAAGATCCACTCTTGTAGTGTGTCCTTGCCAACCTCCAGCTGTTCCCAGCAGGAGCGGGCCATGGTCCCCAGCATGGCTCCACTCCCATGCTGGAGCCTCTTCCCGTGGGCAAGGGGTGGTTGTTCAGCCAGGGTTGGCCTCAACCATCCCAATGTTTAGGGGAAAAATACAAGAAACTGGAGATTATTCCCTTCCCTAGGACAGGAAAACACCCTCCATCCTCATGATATTTAGGGACTGACTGAGCCAAACTATGTATGAAACCTTATTCCCAATGACCAAACAGGCTTTTGTCCCCTGAACTCACCTGCGACCCTTTTGAATCCATTTTTGTCTCGGCTTCTACAACAACCCATAACCATTAACTTCAGAGACGTATCAGAACACCATGATATAAAAGGTATCCAGCTGCAAAACTGCTGGCTAACTTCATTACGTACCCCCAGCTCTTGCTCTAGAAGAAAGCAATTAATTGTTTTCTAACGAACCTTTGCCTTCCACACATGACTGCACATGGCTGGCCAGCACCCCCAGGGACCAACCCAACACTCCTTTCCCACAGGGACAGCCTGCTCTTCTAGCCTGCCTCACACAGAAGTTCTTTCATGCCACCTTCTCCCCCTTTCAGCCTCTTTAGAGGCTTATTCTGCCTTTTTTGCAAGACAGGGCTTGACTAGCACATCACTCACTATATCCAAAATGTGCTTGCAACGACCACTGCAGCTTCTCCACAGTGTAACTTTGTCTGGTCCTCTATCTGCTTTGGACATGCACAGCCAACAAACACTGCTGTCCCTTCACACCTCTCATGAGGAGAAAACCAAGAGATCCTATTGCTTTGTGACCCCAGCCACAATCCCAAGGAAAACTCCAGCATGCTGACCTGGGGGAAGTGCCCTGCATGGAGGCAGAGCAAGCTGCAGGCACTGATTCTGCAACGAGAGCATGTCTGCATCCCCCAGCTTGGGCACGCTGCTGCAGTGCAGGGAGAGGGGGGCTCGCACCAACCAGCCCTGGGGGCACAGGGAAATCAGCCTCCCTGCAGCTCAGGGGGAAAGAAAACCTCCTGTAATTTACGTCCTTTTTTAATGTTCCTCTTGCTTTTTAATTTCCCAAAACCGAGTCCCTGGGAGTTCATTTTTCTCCTCTGCAATAGAGTAAGGCGAGTGGAGGTTTTTCCGGCTCTCTGGAGAGCTGCCTATAGCCTACCACAGAGTGGATAAAAACCCGCATAAAAAGACCACCCAAGGGACTGGGAAAGTGGTCCCTAGAGGGAAGAAAGAGGCATTTTGTTTAGAAAGGCTGAAGCACAGACAATTACCCAAAGCAGGAAAAAAAAAAACCGGCATGAAATCTCCTGCTCAGCTTTCCCCTCCAAGAGCCCTGACAGGAGCTCTGGCCTGCACCGTGCTGTGCCATGGGCAACAGAGCTGCCAGCACAGGAGAAGGTACCAGGCAGCACACATGCACACACATGCATGCACCAGCATGCCTCCTTAGGGAAAAACTGGCAGCATCTCGGGCACAGGAAACACTTCACTGCCCTTCCCCTTACAGAGACCCCAGTTTATTGCTCACTAACTCTGAGGAGCAAATGGCTCGAGTCCCACAGCTGATCTCCACGGAGATCCTGTTATTGCAACACTCGCAGTGCACTTAGCCATGACGTGTCCCCTGCCTGCTCTTACACACCCAGCAACAATGGCCTTGCACACCCACGAGGGCAGCAGCCTCGCTGGCCCCGCTGCCAGCCTGCAGAGGCATGGCAGGGAGTGCCCAGTGGTCCTGCCACAGGCAAGGCAGAGCACAGCTCCAGCAAGGACTCTCTCAAAGAAATTAAAAGTGGAAAAGGCATCACATTAACCTCCTTAATTTTTCATTTCTGACACACACTGTTTTCTCCTCATTTCAAAGAATTCCAAGTTAATGTCTGGAGGGCAGAAAAATCCATTTCCCAATATGCCTGCTGCAGCTTTTTCACCAATCGACTGCCCTTCCTGGTACAATCACTGGGACATTGATTTTTTTTCCTTTTTTTTTTTTTTTTCCTAGAGCATCATCCAAAAATCTATCAATGCAAACAGCATCTTTGAAAAAAATACCAGCAGTACAAGGCAGGATGCTTCTTCCACCCTTTAACCCCAATGCTGCAGGAAACATGTGCCTGGTACCAGTTCTAGCAGCATCTATTGCAGTGTGTCAGGGACAGAGGTGACCCATGAAGCTCATGGCAGTGGGAAAAGTCTGGGGGAGGAGCAGAGGGAAGGAAGAGGCTGCTCCATGCAGTGCTGGACAGGATTTAGGAAAGCCCACTACAGGCAAGCTCCCTGTATGTCCCCCACCCACAAAGGTGACAAGGGACAGGCTCATCACCCCAGGGACACAGCCCAGCTCCTGGCAACTCTGGGCTCATCTTGAGACCTCTGTGGGGAGGGAGAGCTTTGTTCCCCACACTGCAGAGAAGCAGCCATGGGGATGGGCAGCAGGCAGAGGAGGATTTTCTGCCCGTGCATTGCCTTCCAGGGACCCAAGGTTGCCCATACAATAGCCTGCGTTCTGGTGAGCCTGGCAAAACCCGCCTCCTATTACTATGCTAAATAAACACTTCACTCAACAGTCTTGGCACTTATTAAGCACCTGGGAGAGAGACTGCCTCACGTTGTCCAAAACACTCTTAATTACTGTTTAATCAAGATCTCTTCCCCTCTAGAAAAAAAAAAAAAAAAAGAAAAAAGAGGCGGGTAAACATTTGCATGTATTTTCCACTGCAATCACATTACACATCTCTGTGACAAGCAAATTCTTGGCAGAGCTCAGGAAGAACACGCTGCCTGTGCAGGAGCATCGCAGCACAGCCTGCTCAGCCAAATAGCCTTAGGTCCCCCCTTCCTTAGGTAAGAAAAGGAACCAGGAGGATTTCCTGGCACATGGACTAACGCCATCAAATGCTTCTTTTATTTGTTGTTGACACATGTATAACAGTAGAAGAATCACTAAATAGCCTTGTAATATCTTGATTTATGGATTATTCTTCCCTACAAATAGCACATGGCAAGGACAACATGCCTTCATGCTGTATCTCTGCTAGCACAGGAGCACTGGATTGCTGCTATTAGCACCCACAAATCCCAGGCAGCACAGGGCTGAGCCAGGCCTAGATGGGATGCCCAATCCCCTGCTATTAGAGCTGGTGAAGGCACAAAGCACTGCGTGGGCGTTTAGGCACAGATCTTTTTCCTTTTTATAAGCCTTCTCAAGCTGGATTTTCCCTGAGTGACTCCTGCATGGAGCTTTAGAACTCTGCCTGGCAATGTGCAGCTGTTTCCAGAGGCCAAAGGCTTGGGGGATGTTCTGTGGCATCACCAGCCTGACCGCCCCAGCCAGCACAAGACCTGGGCTTGGGGGGTCAAGATTCTGCACAGAACCTCCCTTCTCCTCCACTTCACACTCAGCTCTTCCTTAAGATACAGGGGATTTGCCTTAATTGATTTAACTGGCAGCTGCAGTGCTCTGAAAAATGAATTTATATCAGAGAAGCACAAGAAAGAGAAGGGCCTTTGGGACAGTATCACTACACTGGTTCACACCAAGGGCCAGGTCCCAAACGGGTCAGGTAGAGTTCAGTTTGAGTGACACCACCACTGCCTCCATCAGAGTCAGAAACACATCAAGCAGTGCCCTCTGAAAGCTCTGGAAAGGAGCAGGATCTGGCCAGGGCATGTGTTCCAGACCTGTGTGCTGCACCTGACTTGTCCTGTTGACTAAGTGACAATTACCCGGGATCCACCGCTGGTGATAGATTATCAATGGCATATGACTTTGCATTTTAACAGCCACTAATCTGCCTGCTAAACCCACAATATCAGGTTAAATCACCTAATGTGATCTTTTGAGTAGGGCAAAGCAGAATTCTGTTGATAGTGATTTAAACAGTTGCTGGTGAAAGCATCCAAAGCAGCTGAGCTGCAATATTCCAACACGGATGGCCAGGCTTTGGGTAAAGGGGACACCTGTACAGGAGGGGGAATAAACTGACTCTCCAGTACCTTTTACACAGTGAATGCATTGAGAAGATCCAAAGCTCTTCATAATAACAAGCTCTGGGAAAAGGGCAAGAGCCCCCAGGGGAGATGGACACAAAGGTCTCTCTAGGACAAACAAGAAAGATGTAGGTAAAATGATCTTGGATTACATATTGTAAACAGAGATTCATTTATCCATTTTTATGAATGACTGAATTTCTTCCATTCCTCCTCCCTATCCATGCTACAACATCCTCACACAGACAACAGGCAATCTACCAGATATGTGCACATGTTCATGTGACAGTGATGTGATCAGGAGCTGCACGGCTGAACCCAGCACAGACTTCAGCTCTAAATTAGCATTCAAGCACAAACTGAGCTGTGTCAGTGCTCCTCAGCAAACCAAACTAGTCTAAGATTATCTCTGTTCTCAGCCCATTTACCAAATAGGTCTCGTAGTGAACATGTGCTGACTCTTGATCTAGGGAATGCATCCAAGGAAAACAGCTGCCAGAGGCTTCACTGCGAATGAACACTGTGTGCTAAAGGAGTCCCGTGCCTGACACGGAGCTGGAAAGCTGGCTGGAGGTTGAAGTGGGGACAGACAAAAAGTTCACTCCCTCAAGTGCCATCTCTGAAGAAAGCCACTCACAGACACAAAGGGTGGGGCAGTCATTTGCAGCAGCTCCCAGCCTAGAACAGTCCTCTACAGGAGCACAGAGTCCTGCTGCTCTCTCTGCACGAGTCCCCCCAGCCCAGACACACTGAAGCCTGCCAGGTGTCTGCAGGAGCTGTGCAGAGCTGCCCCTGCTTCTGTGCCTTCCCTCAGCTCCAGGGAGGATGGGTCATCCCACCAGCCGCTGGCCTGACCAAAAACCCCTCCAGCAGCGCTGCTCCCACCCAGAGCACAGCTCCAGGCCAGCGCTGCTCCCCTCTGCAGGGGGAGGCATAGCAGTCTGAACCAGCACTAACAAATCTACTCATTAAAAACTTGGGAAGGGCTTAAAACCCACTTTCCTGGGGAACAGGAACAATTTGGGGTGGGGGGGGGAGCAAACATTTTTTCTTTCATAAACAGGCAGTGGAGCCAGGATGTCAGTGTGCTGCAGCCAGGAACAGTGGCTGGGAGCAGGGTAATGCCCATCTCTGCCCCAGTAGCTGATCCCCATTGCTGCCCTACAAAGCTTCACCACCATGGGCAAAAACACCAAGAGAAACAGGCTGATGCTCTGTCAGTTAAACAAAATATTTCACATGTTGTGAAACTAGCATCTGACTTCACTGCTTTCTCCTCCCCTTATCCTTTGAAAATTCATTTTCTCCAAGATTTTGAGAAACTACAGCAAGGAAGATGGAAACCAGTTCAGGGTGCACAAAAGAAAGGTCAGCAAGTGCATCTGGATAACTTTTAAAAATAATTACTCATTTTCATATCCTCCTTCCGTTCTTCTGGCTGGGAGCACCAGACACGATGAATACAGCCTTCCTTGGAGCATTTTCTTGGCACAGGGGTGCTAAGGGTCTTCAGAAAAACCTCAGAAAACATTCAGACCTGGGCTGTGATACCCTTGCATCTCATTAACATGCACATCCCAGCCAAAAGCTAATGTCTGGTGTGGAAGATGTCCATCCATTTCCCGCTGAGACCACAGCAGGATTTCTCTGGGCCTGGTTAGTGAAGTCCCAGCACAATAGTGCTGCAAGGCCCTTCATCCTGCTGTGCTTTAGCAGCATTCCTTGGCCCAGCAGAGCACACCAGCAGTACGAGACGTGAACAATGGCCAAGCTTTGTTTCCATGTTCCTGTCTCCTGAGCCCATGAGGAACATCTGGTTGCCTTCCTTCCACTGCAGAGGGTGGGCATGGGTGGGTCCCCAGTGACAGCAGCAAGGCTACAGTGAGCAGCACACCCCGAGCAGCCTATTGATCCACACAAGATGAGGCAAGACCAAGGACGTGCTTGGAGAGGTGCCTGCAAGACTTTTGCCACGCTGGCAGCAGAAATTAAAATCTGTGTGAATGTCAGCACTGCAAACAAAACCAGGATGAAAGACTTGACCGTGGCCTGCAGAGAAAGTGGCCACTCATGCCCTTGTCTCCACAGACCAGAGCAGGAATCGCCACCCTGTACAACATTTCCTGGTTCCTGCCAGGACCAGGGCATCTGCTCCAGGGCTTTACCCACATCAGAGGCAGCGCAGGAAGGCGCTCAGGGTCACGGCCAGTTTCAGGACCAAGAAGCAGGAGTCAGCAGCCCAGCACCCCACAACCTGTGCTTAGAAGGGTTCAGAAAATCTCTTCCACACAAAGCAGAGACACAGTTCTGTTTCTGAGGGACACTCACCATATGGGACTCCCATTATGCAAGAGAGGTGAGGACACCCATCTTTCACCCAGGAACACAGGAGCAGCCAGGGCACTCACTCCCTGCTTTGAAGGGGTTCAAGTTCCAGGTATGTTGAAGAAATGGCTGAATGTGGCACTGGGAGCCATGGTCTAGTTGGCAAGGTGGCCAAAGGTTGAACTCAATGATCTCAGGTCTTTTCCAGATGAATTGATTCTGTGTGTCCCTTCTCTTAGGGGTGTTTGGTAGGTGTTCCTTGGGATAGGCAGATGGCAAGAGTGCATGCACTGCTGTGCCTCTGGAAAAAAGGCTATTAGGAAATAAAAAAATCTTGATCCTATAATAATAATTAATATAAAGTAACACCATAGATTCAGCTTGTCTGATTTAAAAGCCAAGACATAACTCAGAGAGAGGTTGTGGGGCTGTGAGATATTGGCAGGAGGCTTCAAGTCCCCAAGAGGTTTCAGGCACATGCCTGCCCCACAGTAACCTGCTGAGGAACTCGGGCAGAACCCCAGCAACCTGGCTATCACATGCCACATCTGCAGAGGCCCATGACTGGAGAGCCACTGGGACCAGGACTGTGATGGCACAGGCAGAAGCCTGGCCCTGAGCTGTGCCATGCTCAGGGCAGAGCTCTCCCCACCGGTGCAGGAAGGTGATGGAGGCACTGTCTGGTGTGTGTCTGTCCACCAAGGTGACCCAGCAGTCTGTCCTGGGCCCTCAGGGCAAGGGCCCAGCCAGCAAGTGACACTCTGGCTGCAGGCTCAGCAGCTCCATGCAGCTGAGAGCCCAGCACAGAGGGAAGCCTGGATTAGCTCCTGGCACTGTAGGAAGTGCTATAATAGCAGAAGCAGAGCAGCAGGCAGCAATTGTGGAGCCTGAGCAAAAATCCCTTGTTTTCACTGGCTAGTTCTGGTTTCATGTTTCTGATCTTTTAAACATCAGGCACTCCCCAGGCCTGGCCAACAGCTCCCTAACACAGCACTCTGCTCTGCCAGCAGCCTGACCTGTGCCAATGGGTTTCCTCCAAACTGCCAGCTCCAGGCTGGAGACGGAGCTCCAGCCCCACTGCATATGGGCTGGCAGCAACCCCCAGCAGCAGGAGCAGCTGAGCCCCCTCCCTGGAGGAGAGCAGCACCATCCCACTTGCCTCCAGCCAAGGCTCACAACTCCAAGGCACTTTTCCCAGCCTGTCTCTGCAGGCAAACCTAGGAGTGCCCCAAACCAAGGCAGCAGAGGCACGGGGAGCAGCCTGCAATGGCATGGTGCAAGACCAGTACAAACCAGTGCCAGCTGTCACCAACACATGCTCTGCTGTCAGCCCAGCCACTTAACCACACTGTTTTCTCCCTGGCTGTAAGGCAGCCAACAGCAGACCTGCTTCTTCCCCTTTCCAAAGGGGAGAAGGAAGCTTGTGGAAAATAAAATCACTCTCAACAGCCTGGAAAAAGCTGCATGAGTCCACAGAAGCGATGAGAGATCATGTGGGCAGGTGAAGGGTTAACAGGTGGAAGCCAATGCCCCTCTACCAGGCAGCCAATATTTCTATCAATAAATTATGCATCAGCATCTAGTAATAATGACCTAGCAGCCAACGCTATTTAAAACAAACCAATCGATGGTATTAACGTAATCCCCAGGAGAAAACAAGACACCACACACAGAGCTGGGATCGGAGCAGATCAGGCCAAGGAGAAAGGGACCTTTGGGACAGCAGTCAGCCGGTGGGGACAGAGGTCCCTGAGCTGAAAGGCCAGGCAGGGGCTCCCGTTCAGCCAGGAGCAGAGAATAAAAATCACCTCCCCAGCCCTGCGCCACAGGCACCGCAGCCTCGGGAGGGGCTGGCACCGAGACCACCCTGGCTCACCCCTGTGGCAGCTGCTGCTTCCTGATTCCATCCCCCAGGCCAGACCCTGCCCGGGCACAGAGGCAAGTGGCTGCTGCCCAAGTGTCTGGGCCATGCCACACTGGCCCTCACTGCAGGCAGGGGCCACAGCCCCCCCACAGCAGGCACAATGTGCTTAATCTCACTTATCCTTGGCCCTGCTCATCATGCAGAGCCACCTGAACCCGGAGGGGAGAAGGGATTTGGGAGCTGTTGCACCCCAGCAGCCGTGGCCAGGCCCCAATGCACAGATACAGAGCTCACCAGCCCACACATATAACACACTTCATGTGCATTCTCCATATTAATAAATGGGGGAAGAAGGAACCATCAATCTATGAACTGCCAATTTGCACAGGACTAGCTCTTTTACTGGCTACGCACTAGCACCTTTTACAGCCCATTAATTACTTTCTCTAATAAAGTTTGACAAAATGATAACTTGCCCATGAAAAGTGTTGTAATAAATACATTTTCTCTAACTTTGGACCATTCTTGCATGTCTGGCTCATAAACCCCTCCCACGGTTCAGTAACTTAGAGCCTACCTGTACTTTCCAGGCAAGGAGGGGCGTCCTTTCCTGGCGTGGTGGCTGGTGAAGAGCAGCTGCACAGCAGCACTGGTGCCATGGCCAGCAAGCAGGGGCCTCTGCACTCCATCAGGAGCTGGCCAAACTCTGTCACACAGCTGGGGCTGAGCAGGGGAGAGCACAGCCCACACTGTGCCCTGGAGCACCTGCTTGCCTGGTGGGTGCTGGGGACCCCACAAAGCCTGTACTCAGGGCACCCCAGCATTTCCCACTCCTTGGGTCACACACAGACCCCTCAGCTCAAACCCCTGGCAGTGTCCATGGCAGGGTTAGCCAGCTGCATCACAGCAGCAGCAGCTCTGGAGGAGGACCAGGGTCTCCACAAGTGTGAGTGCCATCACCACCTCCAAGAAGCCAGATATCTGTCTCCCATGCACGCAGCCTGCACTGCTTCTACACTCCCTGTCACTTAATTTCCCATGCCAGCCACTAAGACACATGACCTAGACCCCTGCTAACAGCTTGGGATGCCCACTGCTTCCACTATTTCTTTATCTATACAAGGCCACAGCTGAGCTCAGTAGACAATGCCACAGCTGAAGCTGATCTTTCTTAATACAGAAACAGGAGGCAAATGGTATGTTTTAGTCTCAATTTCATATTATAAGCTGTTTAAATATTACACTGCTTTTTACTACACTCCTTAGAAGCAGTAAGAGACCCAGCTCATCTGAGACAGAAATTCAGATCTCATCTTTCCCAGTTAGCCCAGTAAACAGGAGTACTGGAGACTGGCTCCAGAGCTAATGGTCAGCATGGATGGCATCACAGCAGATAAAGCAGGAGGCACACCTGCCCTCAGTTCCCCTGCCAGCCTCCTGCCCTCCCCTGAGGCTGGCCAGCTGCTCTCTCTGGCCCAGGCACAGAGCCCACAGAGCCACCACTGTCACCTCTGCAGAGGAGCACAGCGAGTGCAGCAACTTGGACTGAAGGTCTGAGCAGGATGGCAAAATCATGGCACACCCTGTCCTGCTGCAAGCCCCATGCTCACTGTGCGGGCTGTGCTGCTCTTCCAGCAGCCAAAGGCTCCTTCCCTGTTTAATTAGTTGAGTGACTCTGCTCTGCCCAATAAAATCATCACCCCCCTCAGCAGTGCCATGCCACGGAAATTTATGATCATAATTTAGAGGCTGAATTACCACTGTCGGTACCTGTGCCATATGAATTACTCAGTCATATTAAATTCAACTGTTGATTTTGCAGGGTTATGTGAAGCAGGAACACTTAGAGCCAATGAAATAATGGAGGAGAAAGAATTATGGCCAGGGAAGTTACATTAGCTGTCCAAAGCACCCTGCACAGAGCCCACCTGCCCATCCCCAGCTGAGGGCTGCCTGCCCCTAGCAGTGCTGGGCTAACAGGACCATCAGAGCTGGGAGAGGCAGCTGGCCCTTCCCCCTCCCCATGGCCAGGGTCCTGGCCATGCAGAGCTGTGCTGTCAGAAGATCTGAAGGAGCATCTGTCCTCAGCAAAGTTAAGGAACTCCGTCAGACACCTGCACTGACATGAAAGAATCCTTCCATTTCTGGATCCAGCAGTCCCCAGGGCACATGCTGTGGTAAGAGTTTTGTGTCCATACACATACAGAATTTGCTGGTCTGTAGAGTCACAGGCAGAAGCTCAGGGACACTGAGCACAGCAGCAGAGGCCTCAAACCCCAACATGATGATCTGAACCCAGCACTGACCTGACTTTCACACAGAGATACCTGTGAAGACTACCCTAGAAAGTCAGAGCAATGAACTTGAATTGCTGCCAGCCTAGACACACTTGGTCCAAGACTTCAGATCCCAGCAGCCTGCTCTGACACAGAAAAGACAAAACCTGGAGCCCTGCAATGCCACAAACTGGAAACAAAAAGCCCTTTGACTGGAAAGCCTAAGTCTCAAGCCGGCTGATTTTGGAGTGATGGCTTTAACAGCTTATGTGCAGGCAGGATTTCTAATGCACAAAGAGTAAAGTGCATTTGTATGTGGAACAAGTATTAACCAACTAATGCAGAAAAAAGGTCCATCAACAAAAAAAAAAAAAAAAAAAAAAAAAAAAAAAAAAAAAACCCTGGGGGGTTTTNAAAAAAAGCCTGGGATGCTTTATTATAGTCCTGAGGTTTTTGGTATTGGCAAAATAATTTCCTCAAAGAAAGTTACAAACTTTAATTTTATACAGATCTCCACATGTCCGTCCCAGACCGCTCTAATCATGAAAAAAAGTGCATATAAAAATTCTCATGCATGGTTTCAATCAAGTGCATTTATCTATATAGATTGCCCTTTTTATGCCAAGATAATGTCAGAAACTCTACACAAATCATCACAATTTACACTCTCCTCCTCTTTAGTATAAGGCAGACTCTGCCAAATCAAGGGCTAATATATCACATTATTTCTAGTAATCCAAGGGCTGCCTCCTGCCACCTGCTTTATGAAACACCTATGTCTTTGATTCATTGATCCCTGCCTAACCTTGTAGGTAGAGAAGCTTTTCTCCCTCCTTTTAGAACTTTAACATGTTGTGTGCTGTGCTGCTTGGCTGACACCAGCCTCTGCTCCCCAAGCCAGGATTAACCCTCCCCTGGAACACAGGACCACATGTATTCTGGAAGCCTGCCAAGGATTTGTTTTTTAGACAATAAATATGGGGTTTTTTTTCCTTTCAGGGGAGAGCACAAACACATTTCCCACAATCAATGCAGTCAGTTGCATGCCTGAGAAAATGCAGAGGTGAGCAGAGCTGGAGGGTACCCCACTACCACAGTGTCTCCCCTGTCACAGCCCTACCTGCCCAGCACCTCACTTTTTGCCTAGTAGGAGCAGATGGACCTCAAGACAGAAATCCCCTTTGTTCTGGCTGTCCAGCACTGAGCATGGCAAGAGCAGCTGTCACCAGAAACTCAATTTTTTGTAATAAACCTTCTCCTCTTTGCACAGAGGCAGTCATTTGAGTTGCCTACACGACCTCAAAGGAAAACACTAAGCAAAAGCAAATTCCAAAGAGCCAAGAACCAAATCCAGCTGATGTGAGCACCTAAATCCCTTTGCAAAGGGTACCCAAGCCTGCTGGCAATGCTGGGCAGGGCACAGGCAGCAGTGTGGGCATCAGTGCCAGACACTCTGCTTCTGTGCACCCACCAACTCCATCTCCTGATGAGAGGATGGAGACAGAGGGAGCCTCAGCAACTCAACAAGAGACCCCCAAGGCCTCCCACAGCCATGGCATGGGTGGGCAAACCCAAAAGCATTTGGGAACAGATTTCACAGGCTCTGCAGCTGCAGTGCTCATGCTGCTATGAAACTGGGCCTCCTGCAAGAGCCTGCTGTGCTCTCTGTCCATTCATGATGGAGACAGCTTAGTATTCCAGCTGTGCATCCCAGCATCACACAGCAGATCGAATATGCATTGGTAAATACTGCTTCTGCTGCAAGAGTCCACAGAGAAGTTATCAAGAGGAAAAGCAAATGTGTACAGCAAACAGTGTGTGGAGAGCACAACTGCAATACAAGCATGTCCTTCCCTCCCAATGCCAGCTCTGGGATGACTAATTCTGTGCAAGGATGCCAGTCACCAAAAGACCTCAAATGCCCTTCTTCCACAACTCTGGAAACTGAAATAAAAGTGTGGGACTGTCTATCTGGCGCCTGAAGACCCAGGTGCTCCAGTGTACCCCCTCTGCACGTGAACAGGCCTGCCACTGCTCTTCACATTAAACTCAGCAGCCCCTGCAGCCTGCAACAGGGCTCCTACTCTTGCAGGCAGAGAACAGCCAGCATACCCAGTACGGATATTTCCCCAAAAAACAAGGTTAAAAACCCTCAGCAGTTTCTAAGCCCCTTCCAAAGCCCCCCAGGAGGTCCCTCCTGGCTGTTAAGGACTTCATGGGAAGGAGCCCAGCCATGCAGAACCAGCTTTCCCAGCTCCTGCTCTTTCACAGACGTCTCTGGTCCTTTCAGATAAAAATTTTTAAGCACAGGGTCTTCTCTGGTCTTTCTAAAAGAGCTACAGCCCCCGGCCTAAGAGCTTGCTGGCAAGCCTCTTCCTCATGCTTTTTGGTCCAAATGCACTCTCCCAGACGTGGCAAGACAGCTCCCTGGGGAGTGAGGGTGGCCACTCATACACTGAGCCCAACAGGAAAGCACACCACAGCCAGGAGAGCACAGGCAGGATGTACTTTGTCCACTTACAGTCTCACCCAGGGCATAATTTCAGACATTTTCTGCAGATTTAAAAAAGGGGTTTGGTTGTTTTTTTACAGGAAGCAAATCCAGGGCTAAAATCTTCCCCTGCATCTCCTGTCCAGCAGTAAGGTCTCCTCTGTTCATTATAATCTTCAGTGTAACTTGTGCTCTGCAGCTCCTTTAATCACATCAGATATGGGAACAGAAAAATGTCATTGTTCCTTGGCCATGAACAATACCATCCGTGGAGCCATGAGAAAGTGCAAGATGGATATAAAAAAGGCGGGCTCTTGTCTCCCCATAATCTCTTCTACAAACTGACAAAAGAGGGTTTTGTATAGAGAAAATTGCCACATACAGAAACAAAACAAAAATAGAGCATGCGAGCTGGGACCACTTTTATCTGGAGAGGCACCACAGGGAGATATGCCAAATGTGATTCATTTTAACAAGTTTAGCCCTTGAGAGACAAGAGGAGAGCCCCCCGTTAAGAATGAGGAGGTTAGCCAAGAGGGTCAGGGGGGGAACAAGGCCTGGCACAGCCAGGGAGGGTAAGTGACCCTGAAGACTGCTGCTTCCCTTATTACAGTGGCAAGTGGTTCTGGCTTGGGACAAATGTCTGGAAAAAACAGCCTGGTCTGGGGTGGGGATGGGGCAGTTTGGGGTGTTTTACTGCTGTTAGGTTAGCCTGTGCATTGGCTCAATTACAGGGAAGTAATTAAAGTCTATAAGCAGATACAGAGGTTCTTGCTCACCCATCCATTATGGGCAGCTAGCAATGATTAACTGCATGACCCTTTGGGGAGATTCTTCCCCTACACAGTCACCTGAGCAAACACCCCAGAGCTGCTGAGCAGCTGCGTGCAAAGCACCAAAAGGCTTTGGTAAAACATCATACATGGACCCATGTGTGCTTGGGACCAGCCTGCCCGCTCCCCAGGCTCTGCAGGTACAGAAAGCCCCAGATCAATACAACAGCCAGGCCCTTTGAATGAAATCAATGCAGCTCAACAAGCACCTAAGTCCTGGTGTCATCACATTATTTATTGCCCAAAGTCCCCATCCCACATCAGTCCAAGGAAGAGCTTCAGCACATTCCCTCCTTCTGCAGCACAAAATTAAATCTCAGGCTCAGGTTCTGCTTCTCAATGTACAGTGGGATGAACAGCACTGGCACCACACAGCACCAGTTCAGAGTGTGTGAGGTCACAGGGCTCTCAGAGGAACAGCCAGCACCTTCCTGAGAGCAGCTCTGTGCCCACCCTCCTCACAGGTTCTCCTCCTCCAGCTCTTCACTGCCTCCCAGGGATGTCACTCTGTTCACTGCCTCCTTTCAAGCCATTGTTAGTTTATTAAGTGCTTTAAGAGATGCAATTTGTGCCCCAGGAGAACAAGCTGCAGAGAAAGAACTCCACAGTCCTGGTGGCCTGGCAGCACCAGCCAAATGTCACATCCAGGCCCAGCAGGCAGCAGCATGGAAGCAAGCAGTGCCATCCCCCACCGTGCCTCCAAAGAATGGGCAAGATGGGCACAGCCCCTCCACAGAGGGGCCACAGCCGAGCTGCAGCACCAATAAAACTGTGGCCATGACAGCAGACAGCCACGGGGCCGGGCACCGAGCCTCTGCCCGAGCAGGCAGGGTGGGCAGGGAGGTCTGGCACGGCCGGGCCCAGCCTGTGTCACCAGCAGGCCCACAGCAGCACCTTCTGTCCCAGCCATCAGCCCCACGCAAGGAAAGGCGTCCCCCAGGCTCACATGGCCACAGAGCTAACCAGCTCTGGCCTTCCCTGCTCTCACCACGGACACGTGGCACACCCAGGGAAAAACTGACCAAAAAAACCCAACAGCAGCCCTGCTCTGAGCACAGCGCCCAGCCAGCCCTCACAGCGCTGCAGGGGCCAAGGAGATCCTCCAGAGCATCAGCCCCATGGCAGGGATGGGGAGCTCAAACACTCCCAGCCTGGAGATGCAGTAGGATCCTCCCTTGCTCTGCTTTCACTTGTGTGAAAATGCAGATTAAGTGGCTTGTGATACAGCAGGGACACCCAACTGCAGACATTCTCCAGGTCCAGCCATGCTGGGCAGCTGGCTCTCCTCAGCTGGGGGCTGCACAGTGCTCCATGCAGGATGTCTCCTGAAGGCCTTCTAGATGCTCAGGGTTTGCCCACAGCTATCTGAGACAAGTGTCAGGCAGTGCAGGAGAGCTGTACATGTGCTGCCATCCCCAAACCCACATCAGACACTGGCTCTGCTCCCTGCTGCAGCCCAGCACCCTGCAACAGGGAAATCAAACTGCTCTTCCAGCACATCACCACAGCCCTCCACTTTGCCCCAGTGCCACATGAGACCTTCCTGGCAGAGCCCAGGCCTCAACTTGTTGCCAAGGATCATCATCACATCAACAGCTGGCACAAAATACCCCCCCATTCTGCCATGCAGGTTTTTAACCTGAAGGCTCTGAAAGTGACTCATGCCTCAGAGCCCCTCTTCGTACCACCAGCAGCTCACACACCCTTCACAGGTGTGTGCTTTTTTTCAGATTAATCCATATTTCCACCCATGAATGAGTGACAGGTGTCTTGCTTGACACCTGATTATGTCAGCCAAATCCCCAGCCAAAAGCCATGTCACAAATTAGGTCATTTAGGATTCCTAACCAACACTGTTAGCTAAATCCTTAACACCGTTAATTATGTTTCCTATCACCAATTTACAAAGCGACTCTATTGATCTTGCCCCTATTCTGCAAATTACAAAGAAATGACCAGAATTAAAAATGCAACATTGGAGTGGGAGCTTCCCCCAACAGAGAGGAGAGCTGCACCTCAGCACTGCACTCCCCTGATGTAAGTCTTCCTGGAAGATGATCTTCATGTTGTCATTTTTTTTGTGGAGAGCAATGAACCAAAGGTCTAAGGAGCAATATATTTTTTAGCTGTGGTTATAGCTTGGACTTAATGATCTTCCCACAAGCACAAAGCTAACCTGAGGTAGCAGCAGCATTTTACATTATCTCATTGAGAAAAATACCACAGAAAACATCATTATAAGTATATGGTTCAGGAAGGTAGCCTGGGAATACCAGGGAAACTATAGTTAGTTGTTCAGAAAAGTATAGAAGTCTCATTTAAACCTGAGAAATTTCTTCATTCCTCATCTGGGCAAATCCCCACTTTAATCCCCCTGTGACCCCTGGGGATGCAGCAGCACCTCTGGGACAGGCAGATGGGCCACTGGAGTCAGCACTGCCCTTGCTCTGCTCCCCAGCAGTCGTGGCTCCATGCAGCACCAGGGCTGCAAACCTGGCTCTCACCTGCTCCTGCCAGGAGCTGAGCTCAGCCCTAAAGCTGACACTCATTTTCATGTCGTTTGCTCTGGCAGGAAGAGGCGTTCTTTGAGATGAGCTCCATCAAAGCTTGTGCGCATCGATCTCCTTACAGTCAGAAAGCTCAATTAGACCTTCAACAACAAGGGGAAATAGATGGCAGTTCTGCCCACCAGCAGATCACAAATCCTCTTACTCAGAGGATACAGTTCATATTACACCCAAGCAAGAAATCTATCAAGTCATTTTAATTAATTCCCCTCCTCTAAAACACTTGAGTGCTGACTGGAGAGGGGACACACTCCTGCAGGGAAGTGCTGTGTGCTCACACGCCAGGGGCAGAGCATGTCACCCTAAGGACACCTCTCGAGGATCCCTTCTACCTTTACTAGACTGCACAGAAATTTCACTCCACTATTTTCTACATTTTTATTGTTTTTAATATTTCCTACAGCTGGAAACCAAAACTGCAAACCTCCAGACGCCACTCACCCAGGCTTGGGGAAAATGAGGCCAAGCAGAACAGGGGCAAAGCAACCAGGACCCACAAAGCTCTGCAGAGGCAACCCCACGAGAGATGCTAGCATTGCTCAGGCTCCAAAATAAGTGTGTTTGGATGCTTCACTGACAGTACAGAGAAAGCAAACCACTGGGAAAGAAAAGCCTTATGGAAACTGAAGGGATGGGAAACTGTCATGGGAACACAGAGGAAGAAGCAGGCCACGAATAAACCCAGGCTACAGATCAGCAGGAAGCTGCTAGCAACCAGAATGAGAATGTTCCAGACAGAATATAATTTTTGTCCCTTCTTCTGACAACCTGGAAGAGGAATTCATCTCCACCACTTCCTCCTCAAAAAGTCCTACCTCTTCATTAGCACATCTGTCTCGTGGGTATCCACTGAATGACACTCTAAGCAGACAGACAGAAACACCCGTGATTCCACACAGCAGAACCCAGGCAGTGAATCTGTCTGTCTGGACACACAAACTGTGTTCAGCACCATAACATCCAAACAAATTCCCAAGGGTCTCAAATTAATATTGACTGATCCCAAAAGGCTGACAGATACTGCACAGGAGGGAGCCTGGGAGATGTTCTACCAGATTTTAGAAACAAAACCTCCTTAAATATCATGAAACATTTAAAAATCCTCATAGCTGCTAGTGTTTGCAAAACAAGGGATGACAGCAGCCGCTGTCCTGTTGCCCTGCATGCACAGCCAGTTGGGTTTTCATTGCAAATCCACTCGGCATCTCATTACTGTCCATCACAGGGGCTCCAGTACCAGGACCAGATTCACTTCAGCAGTGTGAGCCTTGCACTGTGCTTCCTAATGCAGCTGGATTAATGGGAACACATCTTAGGGAACATCCTCACCAACCAGAGGAAAACAGTAACATCCTCTGACAGTTCTTAGGCAGCAAAGCTCAGATCCCCAAAGGGAGAGGAGTTCAAAGAATCTCAAGACCTGACGGGGCAGGGACCTTGCGAAAGGCTGTGCATGACATGCCTTCCTCTGCAAAGAGCTCTCACAGCTTGAGCTGCAAGAACAGGAGCTACATTTCCACTTGCAGACATGATTCCACATGAAAAGAAGATGGTACGATGTGAAACTCTCAGCACTGCAGAACAAGAAGAAAAGTAAGAGAAAAAAATACAAGTGTAAAATACAAATACACAAACTCAGTTACAGTAAGCTAGAAATTTTTAAGAAAATAAACTCCTGTTAGCTGAAGGACAAATATTAACTGTCATTAGGAAAAGCATTCAAAATACAGACAAAAGAGACAGCCTGCTATCGTTATGTTATGTCATAATCTGCCTTTACATTGTGCTTCCTCAGAGCCATGAAAAAGACTTGGAGGGCTCAAAACAGCTGTGTTAACCAAAGGAATCCAGTTTTTAAAGTTATTGTCTTGCTTCACTAGGCACCTTCTCATAAAACACAAAAAGAAGCAATTAGCTGCTGAAGCATGGGGTTTGAAGCCAGAGCTTCCAGCCCACTGCAAAGGCTCCCAGTAAATATCTGAGATTTTGATTCTGATGACAAGGTACACCACACTCACACCTCACTGCTTCATCAGCGGCAAGAACAGGGGGGCGAAGGGGCAAAAGATTTGCTCCACTGCTCTTTGCCTTTCCCATGCAGGACAGTTTGGCTTTACAGAAGACACGTGTCCCACTCTGGGAAACATCCAGCTCTGATCCCCCCGTTCCTGAAGGCACTGTTCAGCTCAGAGACAGTCCCTGCATGGTCCAGCATTCCAAATGGAAATCAGCAATGCTGTGCACAGACCAGCCACACATGAGAGCCAGCACAGCCATTCCTGTGCTGTTCCCTTAGGCCTAGGTGCACCCTTTAGCCATGTGCACCCACCTTCTCCCACTTAAGTTCCCTCTGCACTTTTCCATCATTCTTATCACCCTGACCAAGCGGGTCTGTCTTGCAGGATGTGAGCCAGACCACCTGCAGATTCCCATCCCAGGGAAGACATGACCCTGCCTGACGGATGCAAAGCAGAGCAGTCAGCCACACACGGTGGAAGTGCAGGAGTCTGCTCCCAGGGTGGCAGCTCTGAAGGTGCATTTCCATAGCTCGCATTTCCATAGGGTCACGCTGGCAAAGAAAGGAGAGCGCTGGGGAAAGACTGGCTTGGCGAGTTTGAGAAGAAGGCTCTTCTCCACCAGCCTTTAGATACAAAGGTCGAGGGCTTGCAAGGGTCAGCAACCCCTCTTAATATTCACCAAAGCAGCAACAACAAAGGCAAGCTGGGGAAAGGGAAGCGTTCCTGTGGAGTCCCATCTTCACTCTGGATACCACTCCACAATGAAGTTATTTCAAACCGCCCATAGGTTAAGCTGCGGCTTTCATCCCAATAGCACAGTTCCTGCTGAGCTCTGCCTGCAAAGGCACATCAAGCAGAGACACTCAGATGACATCTAACCTCACCCAGCTCGCTGCAGCAGCACCTTTCTCAGCCAGGCTGGAAATTCAGATAACAGAAGAGAATGTGTCAATTGCCTAACATTTAATGAGACCAGAAGGAGGTCACAGCTCTGTCTGAGCAGCACCGTAAAAGCTCCCATCTGTTACAAATGCTATGCTGGACAGTGGCAGTGCTTGGTAAAGAGACAAGTTCTACCTTCCAAAGCAAACCACGTGAATGATGCTTGGCTTTGATGATGATTCCTAGGAGGCAAGTCTCACATTTCACCTTCACACACCTAGGCATTAACCACAAAGTCAAGGACACTTACTTCTTTCTCATTCAAAAGATCTGGATCAGGTCTGAAATTACCACCATGCTGTAACAGCAGTTGGGAAGCCTGTCCCTCTATATGGAGCAGTCTGGGATGCTCCTATGAGCCCAGGAATAGTGTGCCTGGCTGCAGTCACTGACACCATGGTGGGGAGCAGTGGCAAACAGTGTCTGACTGCCCCAGGAAAATGACTGAATTCTCCCTTTCAGGTTTGTTGTCTGAAGCTCTTTGAGGTCTTGTGACCACATAATACCTGCACATCAAATCCTGGGCATCAACAAAACTATAAAGGATTGGCACCACCAAGTATTCCCTTCCCCATCTGTGTTTCTCTGGAACTGAAGATGTGGCTGTGACTACAACTGGTCACCTACCAGCTTCTTTCCCTTGTGTTTCCATCCTGCACTGAGCACTTTATAGAGTGACATGGTCAGCCCTTCACAGCCCAACCCATGGCAGAGAGCAGGAAGGGAGCAGAGCTGCTGTGCCCGTACCCTGTGTCCACACCCTGTGCCCACCATGCCTCTCATCACCCACCTGGGCACTGCATAAGCAGCAAGGTCTGGTCAGCAGCAAGCACTTTGTGTGCTCCTTGTGCCTGGCTGTGCAGGCAGAGCTGTGAGAGAACACGAGGAGTTAAGCTTTTTTGTACAAAATGTGTAAAGATTTGGGCTGCACACTTGGTGAGCTGCAGTGGTTGTGGGCCAAAACATTTTGCTGCATATTTCTGAAATTATTTGTCAGAAAAGAACGTCAATGACATAGAAAATGGGTTGCAGATGTAACCTTTTCAAGCATCAATAATAACTTAAGACATTTGAAACAAAATCTTAACTCACAAGTGACTCCCTCACATGGGGCAGTTTCTGAGGCGAGGGCTCGCAGAGGAGAGGCAGGACTGTAACACATCCCAGCAATGGTGCCCCCTCCAGCTCTTTCACTTAGCAAAGAACAATTCAACTCTTGCATTTGCCAAAGCTACTTCCTTTTCTGAGACCTTTTTTCCTGATTTCCAGGCTATTCCTGGACTCAGTGGGCACTCCTGTCTGGAAAAGGAGGCTTCCAGACCAGGTCCAATAGCCAAGTCCCACATTAGGATAGGCAGAGTGATTTCTCTGAGGTCCAGCACAAAGGCACTATACAAGAAAGACATTCACACACACAGAGCTCCTGCTCCCGTGGCCAGTGTGGCTGCTCCAGCACAGGAAGGATGAGGGAGAGCAGAGATGTGCATGCTGCAGCACTGCAGGCAGCATGGATGTCCTGTGTGTCAGTGTCATGGTGTCCACAGCTCCGTGGAGGCACGGTTCATCCACAGCCTCTGGAGGGTTCCCACTGGCTCAGGGTCCATCACTGCTACAGGGTCTGGCACAGTCAGAGAGCCAGCACTGCCACCACCCCAGTATTTCTGTAATGAATATCACCACTGTCATCTCAGAGGCACATGCTTAAGGAATTTAACTACTTTAATACAATGGGCTCAAATTGCCAAAGAATGTTTGTGCATCAGTGTGAAATCAGAAATTCGGGGAGGGGGTGCTTTATCTGTCAAAGGCCAACCTCAGGGGGCTGCCAGAGCAGACAGTGGGAAGCTGGATTGCATTTGACACGCATCAGCCCATCAAACACAAACAGCCTTCAAAGTGCTGGGAGGCTGAGCCAGCCCCATCCCAGGCTGTGCTGGCCCCACTGGGCTCCGAGCCGGGTCACGCCCCGTGGGCTCTGCAGGACCCACCTGGGCCTCCCTGCCTGATCCTGCTCCATAAATCACAGGAAAAGAGATACTTCTTAACAGCTCAAATTAAGATGAAATGCCTTTGTTTTCAGGCTGGGAGCTACCTGTGCCATTCCCTTGGCCGTGTGTCACTGCGGAGATGCCCCAGCCACACGGACAGCAGATGTGCAGCCACAGTGGACAGAGCAGCATGCCAGGATGCAGCATCCAGGCTGTCTCCCCATCCATCCAGGCTGTCCCCCCATCTAACCAGGCTGCCCCCCATCCATCCAGGCCAGCAATGGGCCAGGTATGATCAGCTAATGACTGTCCAACAACAGCCTGCACCAGGATGGAGAGAGAACATCCCAGCCCACAGCATGGGCACAGTAGCAGTGCTTGAGGCAGGCCAACCCAAAACAGAAATCCTGCCAGGATGATCAGACCTCAGCCAAGCATGGCCACTACTCACAAAACCCCACTCCTGTGTGTCAGTGGGACTGGGAGTCCTGGCCCTGGCTGGGGCATGGTGAGCACACTCCCTCTGCCCCACAACCATCCCTTCAAGTTTTGCTGGAGAGCTTCCAGTGCTTGGAAAGAGCCAAACTTAAATTATTCCAGGGGAAAAGAAACACAAAACTTTGTCTTCAGATTAATCCCCACCCTGAACAAACCTCTTCTGCAGCCCCCATTGCCAAGCCCAGCCCCAGCTCTCCAGCACAGGCTGCCCGTGGAGCTCTTCCAAGGGGCTCCACAGCCCTCTGCAAGCATGAGCACAGCTGAGGGGAATAAATAACAGCCCCAACATAAAAACCAGACTTTTCTTACAAAGCAAAGTCTCAGATAGTAAATGAAGGGAGAGGAAGGGGAGGGAATGTGCCTGAGCACCCCCTCTTCAGCATCTCCAGCATGCACAGCGTCACTCAGCTGAGCAGGGTGCACAGCAAATAATACCCACTCCAGTGTCCCCCCTGCCCCAGCAGTGAGACCCCACACACCAGGGAATGCAAGGGAACAGATGGATTTTCCATGGGAAGGAGCTGTGATTGCTCCTTCCAGTTGAACATGTCAGCCCAGCAGAGCCATGTGTTCAAACCATTAAACTGCTGCCTTTGCTCTGCCAGCAGCGAGGGGAGAGAGGGCTTTGAGGAGGGATATTCAGAGGGAAATGCTCCTCAGCCTGGCACAAGGCAGACAGGCCACAGAGACCCACAGCCAGAGCCTGAACCCATCATTTGTATGTACCCAAACTACAAGGTTTTTCTCTTCCAGATACTTCTTGTCAATGAGATGAAGTGACAGTAAAATATGAACTTGCATTAATGCAGCAGTAATCTCTCACACATGGGGCTGCCTTCACCTGGGCTCCTAAGCAAGAGCCTTGATAAGGAGTATCAGGCTTATAAAACCAGCATGTTTTGGAGGTTGTTTGCACATGGGTTAGAGGTTATTACACTGGGGTTATTTCAGGCCAAAACCCATGCACAGCATACAGCCAGACACAGAGATTTCTTGGAGATGAGGGTGTGGGCCATTAATTAGGGAAACTGACAATGTTTAATCTCACTGCATCAAGAATAAGGGACATTGAGGGTCCATGAATTGAGATAATTTGATTTTAATACAAATGCAATATTTCTCTCTTTATTAACATTAGAAATGTAAATAGTTTCACACAGACTGCAAAGGAGCCCCTGCCATATTTGCTGCTGGGAGAGAAGGCCACGGCAGACACAGTGTTTGTTTACAAGGGATTGCAGGCTTAAATTGTCAACCACGTCCCCAATATCACCACAGAGCTGCTGGCAGACAGGCCAGGAGCTCAGCACAGAGTGGAGGCTGCACCAGTCACGTTCTGAGGCATCAAACCCAGCACCTACCCTTGCATTTAGGAGAGGAGACACGATGCTGATGGGGCCAGGAGCAGTCAGCTGGAACACTTCAGTTCCCCTGGAAGAGAGGAATTATTTTCCATGGAAATTAGCGAAAAGCTTCTGTTAGCAGCAATGGGAAATAATTTTAAATCTATCTTGCAGGTAAATGAAAGTGCACACCAAAAACACAGCAGTGGAAGAAGGCTGGGCCTGCAGAGTTCAGGTGGGAGTCGGCAGGGCTGATGCTGCCTGCAGCCCCCAGCCCCAGCACTGCAGCTCTCATGTGAAGGTGCTTTCCAGTGGGATGTGCATGTCTGCAGGAGGGATGTGCATGGCCCACCTGGTTCTAGGTGCACGTGTGCAGGAGTTTACTCCCAAAGTTCAGGATTCACTTCACCTGGGCATAAGCTGCTCTGTGAAAAGCTTCGAGTCCACCACAAGTTGTTACCTCCTGAGAGGGTGGACAGAATAGGAAAAGCACAGCCTCATCACCAGCAGGCAGCAGGAACCTGAGGCAAACTCAGGATTTTCCTGCATTTCATCCCAAAAAACTTTTCTTTGGGCTGAGAGATACTCTGAGTTACTTGGCTGACTAAGACTTGGGAACACAGAATTCAGATCATTCAAAAATGCAGGTATTCTAATAAACAACCCAGAAGACCTCCCTAATGTGGGAGGGAAGCATTCTGAGGATAGGTTTCCACAAAAGCAAAATATTTCCTGGAGTAGGCTTTCCACCAGAGGAACAAATAAGGTTTCAGAGGCTGAAATCTTGGACAAGGCACACCTCACACTGTGGACATGGTGCTCGTGTGCCTCCAAGGCCATTCTCCAGCCCAGCACTGCAGTGCAGGGTGCAGGGCAGCCCTGGCCAGCAGTGCCCTGGGGTGCTGGGTGCTGTGCACAGGTTATTGCAGGGCTCCCACACAGGTTCATGTCTCCAAGCATTCCCTCATGCCTCAGGAGAACCACGCAGACCATGTCCATCTTTGTTGTTTCAGCCATACTGTTGAGGCGCCTGTTTACTTGGGAATCATATGTTTTCTGCCCTGGTCCTCACTGTATTCAGAACAGTTACTTAGCTTCAATAAGCCCCTTGTTAAAGCCTTTTCCTTTCTGTAATCTCATCAAACTAACCAAAAGGAGTTTGTTCTGAAATAGAGTCCCATTTTGTAACCTGGCTTCCTGGAGGAGCGCTCCCCATGCTCACCCGGCCCCTCCACCACAAAAGGGCTCTGCTTGTCCTAGCGCTGACAAAACACTCCGTCTGTTTGGGTTAGTCAGCAGGGGGTTAATGAAAAGCCCGGCCCTGGGGACTCCCACCTTATCTGCAATCATGAATTTATTGAAGAATGTGTTAATGTGCTGGATTTTATTCATCAGGGGTCAGGGCTTTTCAAATTCTTCCTCCCAGCTCCCCCTCTTTCCATCCCTCCCCAGCAAGCTCACAATGCTGTTTAAACAAAGGACTCCCAACACAAAGAGCAAATTTACACAGTAAAGTTTTCTTGCAAGCCCAGAGCAGAGTCTGGAAGAATTCCAGCTTTATAAAGAGAAAAGGGGGTGGGGGGAAGAAAGGGGGAAGGGAGACAGGGGCATTTTGCAGAGGATAAAAGGAAATTGAGAAAAGTTCCCACCTCCTGAAGCTCAGCCCTGAATATTCTCCATCAGTTAACCCCAAAGCAGGAGGATGTTTTGGCAGAACATGAGCCCTCATAGCATCAAACTTCTCAGCCTCCTTCGAGGTGGAGGCTGAAATGAGTGTTTCAATATCACATTTAGGGTGACACTTCAACAGCTCCTTTGTCTGTGCACTGCTAACAGAAACCCCTAAGAGGACACAGCAACCATTCACCAGGGCTCCTCCTCTGTTCCTTGTTTCACAGGTGTGACACAAGCATGATCTAAAAGGACATAATAGGGTTCAGCAATGGTGACATGGTGGCACGTGTCCATGGCCAAGTGAAAACGCAAAGGAGCCACAGATCCCACCTCCCATATCCCACCACATGCTGTCCCAAGACCAGGGAACCCCAGATCCTGTCAGAGCACCCCTGGCACCACCCAGGCTTGGCAAGGGCCCAAACCCACTGCTACCTGCCAGTGCTGGAAATAGGAAGCCATGGATCCCCTTCCATCACCTCAAACATCATCCCCACTCCACAGCTGGAATAAAGGGGTGTTTGGTTGGTTGCTTGTATTCTTTTTCACTAAAAGGTTAAGGACCACCACTACCCTGTCCATTTTGGGTGTGCTGGTCAGAGCTCTGGGCATTAGAAAACAGGGCACAGCCCTGCACTAATGAACCAAAGATGACCTACATGATTGTCTTCAGGTCTTGTCATCTCCACTTCCTGCACTGTCATTACTGAGCTCTGGCAATGCCTCAGAAAGGAGAGTTTAGAAGAGACCTCACCCCCATCCTCTCCTCCGCCCTCTAGGCACAGCCTTACAGAGATCACCTGAGCAGAGAGTTTTTCAACATTTTACAAGCAAAATATAGATATTTTACAAGCAAAATATATGTGATGCTATTGGCCATAATGCTAAA
>VYZP01012595.1:333-13571 GCA_013400635.1 Hypocryptadius cinnamomeus
GAAAAGCATTTGCATTGATTTTGAAGCTGTTCATTCAGGAAGAATGTTTGAAGCAGCAGTGATAGGCTGGGAAACCTTTGCTGCCTTCATTGTTTGTGGAACTGAAGGTGAAATACACTGGAAAATTGATCTGTCTGAACAATAATAATTTTTTTTTAATTTTAAAGCAGTTTATGAAGCATGGTTATGCATGAGATATGGGCTCAAAGAGTGATTAATTCTTGTAGCTCTGTTGCTTAATTGAGAAGAAGCTGGGAGTGTCTCTGTCACCTCTGATGGGATCTATATCTGTAGCCTGCATTGAGGTTTTTGGGGTACAGGGATGTAATTCTAAGGATTTTGTTACCACATGCATTAATGTGAAATAGCTAACAGAACCTAGACAAGAAAATGCTAGGGAAAAAACCCCAACATTAGTGCTAACTCATTTATCAGCTCTTTGTAAAATAGCAGAAGTTTCCATATTGCATAAACCCTGAAAATGAAGTCCAAACCACTCAGAGTGGTGTTGGTTGTGGTTCCAGTAATCTGTTTAGTATTCTGCTGAACCCTGGGGCTGTCTGAGTGCCCTCTATCAATAACAAAGGCTCAGTTGTTTTATTTGCTTAGCAGTTTGCACCAGCTTTAGTCAGCACATTGAAATCTACATTTTGAGTGCTTTTTTGAAACATTTGTGAAATAGATTTTTGCCTTCTGTTGATGATTAAGGTAACATGGTACAGTTCCAGTCTGCAAGAAAATGCAATGGGCTTTATTTGTGATTAAATAGATGCAAATCTGCATATATACTTTTTACCCGTATTTTTTAACTTCAAACTGTGAGGCTACTTGGTCTATGGGAATATTTATTCCACTGTAGTACTGGTATGAGCAAATAAAAAGCTGGGCATGAAATTAGATTTTGATCAGAAAATGGAGTTCTGGTTATGTATTTTTTATGTGTGCAGTAGTGTTATAAATTTACAATATTTGAGGGGACAAATATAATATGCATGCTAATTTCCAAAGACTGAAGTATATCTTTGTCACACCTGTAAACATAAACAAATTGAGTTCATGAAGTGAAGTTTGTAAACAACCCAAACTTGCAAGGTCACTTTGCAAGTCTTTCAGAAGTTTTTAATCTTTTAAAGGTTTTAAAATATTAGCTATCTAATCCTTTCAAAAGCTCAGAGAGGGAAGCTGTGAGTACAGTCACACCATTGAGCTCCAGACAGAGTGAGGTTCCACCACAGCACCCAGGAGCTTGCCTAACTCTGGATTTAAGCCCTGACTCTGAGTTAGTCTAGGCTCACTTTGGCATGGTGGGATTTTGAGGAGATTGCCTGGGTTTGGAGCTTGCCTGACTCTGGATTTAAGCCTGTGCCCTGATTCTGAGTTGGGCTAGGCTCACTTTGGTTTTAAGGAGAACCAGATGGCAAACACCGTGGAGCATCCTCCAGAGAGCACCACAAGCTCTTCCTGCCCTGGAGCCTCATCCTGGCTTAAAGCTACCCAGAGCAGATCAGAGACAGCCAGTGAAATCAAGTGTCATTTTTCCTGTTCCAGTGGAGGGGGTTTTATATCCAAGTGTTTAAGCAGGAAGCAATCATTAGAACGTTCTGCTTGTTAACAGCAGTGATTGCTCGTTCTTGAGGACTCTGTATTGCTTATACTTATTGACATACTCTAGAAGTATGACCTGGTATTAATGAAAAGGCACTTGGCAGAATCAATTAACAGAGATGTTGGTTTGATTTATTATTGTTGCTCTTTGTTGTTCCATCAGTTATTTGCTGAACGTGGTTGATTAGCCTGTTCTCCTTTGTTTCCATTTACAGTAGTAAAATCTTCTGAAGAGTTTGTTTAAACCTTTCACTTTGACACATAAAGCTAATAAAACTAAGAAGATGCACAGTGCAAGATCTCTTCAGAAAATTCTCTGTGGTGTTGTAGTACAGAGTTGAAGAAGGCAGGTTAAACCACCTGATTTTGCATTTAATTCACAAAGGAGTGTGCCAGACATTGGTGGTTGTCTGGAGAACTGATGATAAAAACAGGATGATATTGCAACTGATGTGCCAGATAAAATAAAACACAGGAAGACCAAGACTGGCATCTCTAGAAGGGAATACAGATTACCTAGTTTATCACTGGAAAAGACACCATCTGTTTTCTCTTTTCCCTGCAAAAAGGTAGGAACATTGTTCTTGTGGGTTGGATATTTATAGTTTTATATATGTTTAGAGCTTTTTTCCCCCTACCTTTTTTTTTTTTTTTAACATGAGGCAGCATCAAGCCTCAAAAAGGGAAGAGAAAAAGATTGACAATTGCTTTAACTGAAATTGGTAACGGAGCACTGCTTTGATCATTTCTGTAATGCGAAGACTTGTACTGTGGGCACACAGGTGCCAGAATGGTTTTGGATTTAGGGAATTTTTATAACTTATCCATTGTGTGCAAGGTGTGTTGTTGCTTTTAACAAGTTTTCATAGGTATTGCTGTTTGATAGCATTTGCTAGTAATTTCCTACAGTTGAAAGAACTGTGTAGCATAAAACCACTTCATATTGTATCCTTTAATTGACTATAATCAACAATTTACCACACAGTGTTTGAAAGGGACTATGCAATCTCAGCTAAGAATATTGCTTATAGGATGAAGCTCCTGCACAAATTGCTTTCTCAAAATTGTAATCAGTTTTAAATATCTACAACAAATTTTATGAAATGATGTGATGTTGTGCTCAATGTGTTATAACAGTACCTTATTTAAATGAGTGGGATATTTGAATGTTGATAGCACCTTGTGGGGAATTTTATTACAGAGTAGTTGAGAACTTGGAGGGTAAATGGTTTTTCAAAATAACAATTAAGATACTGTCAGAAACGATGGCTACGTTTGAAAAACAATCTAAGTTACCCCCCTGGATAACTTGTGGGCAGCCTTGTAATCCATAGCTGCTCAGGCTATGGTTTATGTGGGAAGGACTGGAAATATTCTTTTTTTGTCTCCAGCCTGTATTTGTTACCTCCTGGATGCTGCTGGACCAAGGGGCACCAGGCCTGTCCCACTGTCTGTCCAGATTCTCTCTGCAGGAGAGAGCTGTGCTGAGCCAGAGGTGGCTGATCCCAGGGGGGAGCAAACAGCAGAACAAAATGTCTTAAATAATTTTAGGCTTGTAATAACAAAATGCAAGCAGATTTAAGTTAGTGGAGAACCAGGGCAAGTCCAGCGTTTTGTGCTTCATTCACTCTACAGGGGTGTTGTATTCTTTTTATGAGGGTAGGTAGATATGAAACAAAAGGTAAGGTCTTCAAACTTAAAGAGGGTGGGTTTATAATAGATATTAAGGAGAAATTCTTCACTGTAAGGGTGGTGAGGCACTGGAATCGGTTGTCCAGAGAAGTTGTGGATGCCCCATCCCTGGAGGTGTTCAGGCCAGGTTGGATGAGCTCTGAGCAGCCTGGTCTAGTGGGAGATTGCCTTCCCCATGGCAGAGGGATTTGGAACAAGATGATCTTTAAGGTCCCTTCCACCCCAAACCATTCTATGGTTCTATGAGTTGTGTCCTGTTTGAATGATGGCTGCTCCTTAGCCCTTGGTGGTCAGTACCAGCATAATTTTATAACCAGTGCACTGTAAATAAGAGTAGGATTTTTTTGTTTTGTTTGTTTTTTTGGTTTTTTTTTCCCCTTCAGAACATTGTTTCATTGACTCTATTGGTCCTATCATGCCACAGCAGGCAGTTCCATAAATTTGTCTGTTCCTCTTGTGCATGTCTTGAAATAAGATAAATAATACTCTGAACCCTAGACGGAAAATTATTCATTGCTCCTTGCCAGCTCCAGCAGCCTTTGGTAGAAGTACCATGTTGCCTTCTCCATCCACTGTACAGCTCCTTGCTGCAGCATTCAATAACAAGAGATTCACCAGTGACTTTTTCCTTCTGTCCTGTTCAGCAGCGGAACAATTACTGCTGACTTTTAAATCGTTATCATTTTGCATTTTCATTAGCACCTGCTTTGACAAACAGGATCAGTTCACACCTCAGAGTGGCTGTGTCAGCCTGTCTGCAGCCCTCTGCAGGTACCACTGCAAACCAAACCCTGTGATTGCTGCTGTCTCTGGCGTACTGACTGGAGAATTTGGGATTGGTGCAGCTAAGGCTGTGCAGTGGAGTTGTGAAGGAACCTAAACTAGAAAGGGTAATTAAGAAGGGCTTTTCTGCAGCTGCGTAATTGCTTTGTACAGCAGGTCATGGCTGTGCTGCAGTAATAAATTGTAATGTTGTCCATGCCTTTTAAAATGTTATCTTTGCTTTTGCATGCGAGGAAATAACAAATAAGATGTATTCCAATTTGCAGGTAATCCAGCTCATTTAATTCTAGTTTACATGCATCACATTTTAGTTGAATTTATCACCTCTTAGGAGGAAAAGTCTGACTAATTCTGACTTATCTTGGCCATGGCGAAAACAATGCTTGTATTTACATTTGGTTTTGTTGCCACATTTAACTTCTCAATTTTTAAAAAAAATCTTTATTAAAGATGTTTTTAATATTAATTTCTGCAACTTATAGAATTAATTGCTGTTTCACAATAAACCCTGTTTTCTTAGAAGATATTTGGGAGCAGTTCACTAACAGAGTGTTAAAAGCAAAATCCCATACGGTTCCATGCCACCCATGGCAGCATACTTGTAGCTATAAAGAATTCACTATAATTTGAATTATTTTAATACATATTTTAGGATAGTCTTACTATCACTTATATCCCTTCTGTGATATTTTTCTTTTCTAAAAGTGAAATTGTTCCTTTTATTTTAATAGAGTTTTAACTATTTAACAAATGCTTTTTCTTATTACTGAACATTTGATTCAAAGCTTTTGCTTTAGTCTCAATGTTAATAAAGTTCTGAAATAACTGAATTTAAATGTGAAATGAAACTTCTTAATACATGACTATTCAGTTTTCACTGAAGAGCTGCACACTGGAAAAGTAAAATATGCTGAATTATCTGTAATTTAAAGCCAAATCTATTCTGAGTGTTGTTTTGTGGCATTTAATCATCAGAGCTAATGTCTGTGCATTTCCCTTGGCAAACTGTATCAGAAGAACCAACAGAGACTTCCTCCCAAGAATGCAGGAAGTGTTTCTGCCGAGAGGGGCAAAAATAAGGCTGTGTTGGGGTTTTTTTTGTGGTTTTTTGTTGTTGTTAGGTTTTTTGTTTTTGTTGGTTTTTGGTTTTTTTTCCATGTGCATGTCATCACTCTTTTATGTCCCATCCCATTACTCATTTCAAGTACCTAGTTAATATTTTTCTGTTGTTAGATTAGAATGAACTTTCCCCATAGCAAGGGGACCTCAAACCTTTATTGGAGTGAAGCAAAGACTACATATATGTGTTTGGTTAAAAAAATGAAATAAAAACCCCCAAATTGAAATGCAAGCCTTTTCAAATGGATAAATTATTACCTTGGGGAAAATGGCAGTTTGTTTGCCTAAATACTCTGCATTGTGTGGTAACAAATAATGATCATTTCTGCAATTTGATAGCATGGGTAAGCTTATTGATGTGTAGATGTAAATGTGTCACTGTCTTATCTTTCTCCTGTACCTGTGCTAAGTCTTATCTCTCTCTTAAAAATTAAATTAGACAATAACCCCAGTTATTATTTTGGACTTCAAAAAAGCTCTGACCTTTTTCCTTGTCTCCTTATTATCCAATGTTCAAATGTTTTAAGCTTGCATGTTTTCTCTAGGCAAGTGAAAAGCAAATTTAATATGAAAACATGAGATTTTGTGTCCATTCTTGAAGTACTTAATGGCTTTAGCAACTCTGCTTCAAACTGACTGCCCATTTTCCAGTGACTTCTGTATCGACTTTATTTCCCCCTCGAAGGGCAAACCCAAACTTTCCTTCCTCCCTTGGCAAAGACTGAAATGCACGTGTTTAGATTCAAACTGTTTTATTTGTTGGTTTTTTGGGGGGGGTTTATTTCCAGCAGTTTTAATGAAAGTAATATCTGTTTGCGGTGTCCTGCCCTGTTGTGGTCTCCAAGTTTTCCCAAAAGTTGGCAGATGTCCCTCTTGCCAAAGAAATGCTCATTTATGAAGTTGATGGTTAATTTGTTTGCTTTGTCACAATCATTTTTAAAAAAGCCTCATCTTTTAAGAAGTGCTTTTTCTGTGGATGAGGGTCAAATCAAATTGCTGCTCTGCAGGTAAAATCATATTTTCATCTACAGCTTAAACTGTAATGCCAGGAACACAGAACTGAGAAAGAAAACAACATTCTTTTTTGTCCTCCTGTTGTTCCTAAAACTTTCTGTTCCTGTATCTACTCACTGCACAATTTCAGATGCTGAATATAGGGGACTATCTTCCTTCACACTAAGAAATAAACAATTAATTTTCTTGCAGTTTGTATAGTGACTCTGTCACTGAGTAATTGAATCTGAATTATTCATATACCAACTAGTGGCATGAAGTGTGTTACAAGTTTTCCAAGTATATATAAAATATATTTTTCCAAGCTGTATTGTATTAATTTGTGGTGAAGGTAACAAATTCAATTTGCCTCACTGAGAAAGCAAACCAGAAAGTTAATTCCATTTTCAGTTAGCATGTGAAATCAGCGGAATAATAAAACATAGGAAGGAGAAGCAAATCTAAAAGCTTGATTCAAAACTAGAGGAAATACCCAAGGGAGCACGACTTCGGGGTCATGCAGCTACAGAAAGTATCTATCCGGTAAAATGTGTGCTATAATGGAGGAAAATAAAAAGTGAGGGGATCTTGGACAAGACATTTGATGCTCGTGGTGTTGGGACTGCAGTACTGGGGCAGATGGAGCAGTGACAGCAGCCCAGCCCGTCTGTGTGGCTGCTGGGCCACCTGTGTGGTGGCCAACGGGTGCTGAAGCAACACTTGAGAGTCCTGGGTTGTGATTAGCTCAAGTCAAGGACTGGAGCCTGAGAAAGAAATTGTCTTGTCCAGAGGAAATGCCAGAAATGCTGATTTGGAGAATGGTGTAGGTATTTCAAAAATCAGGTATGAACTACATTGTTGTTGCTCAGAAATCCTCTTTTTCTCCTTAATAAGACCTTATAGGGGTCTTTTTTAAAGACTCATCTCTTTCATAGAGGAAAAAAAATCAGCTTTGTTGATCCTAGGATTTTTGTTGTCTTACTTAGTTTCTTGGGCAAAGGGAAAGAAAGGGGTAGTTAACAATGTGCCAGAGTGAAATGGGCTTTCTGAACTAACAGAATTGATACTGTAACATACACTGAACATGGGGAAAAGGGAGTCTCAGTCAAAACCAGTGAAAGTCTGACAAAGAATCAATGTATGTGCAAAGTACTTCAAGGACTAAATGGATCTGTATAGAGGGATCCATTCTTTCGACTAAAGAACAGGACAGATTGTTCCAGTTCCTGCTGTTGGGGATCTGCACACAAATATTTTGGAAGGCCTGTAAGGCCAGCCCTAAGAACAAATGACAATTTATATTCTAAATTGTTTCTCCTTCAGATTTCTCTCTTAAAAAATGCTGGGAAAAAAAGTTAATTTAAGCTGTGCTAGGATCTCTTTCACAATTATTAAAGAAGAGAAATTCCCAGAGTAAAGAACCTCTGGTCAAAATTTGTAGCTTTAAGTATAGTTTTAGACTTATATCTAAGGAAATGTTTATTTTTGATAAGTGGACAGCAGGCTATTAGGACAGATACTTATTTAATAAGCAGAAAGAAACATTCTAAAATGGAGAAAATAACTGTTTTTATCATCAATGAAATCTAAAATGTAAATTGTTGCAAGAATTTCTTTATTTTTCTACCTGTTTTTCATGTGTGAACCTGAAACTTTACACATGTTACCATTTTCCTTTGCTTGTAAGCAGGCAGATATTTAACAGAAGTAAGAAATTAAGCAAACCAAACTCATTCAATACCAGATTGAACGCTTTTGTGCCTGTCTCCTCTGCAGCAGCTGAAGTAAAACAAATGAAGTGTTTCTGGTCGCACTCAGTTTGTCAAGCATAACAAACTTGTATTTCAAGTAAAATAAAGCTGGCACCAGAACACCATAAGCCAGGACGGTGCTTGTCTTGAGCTCCATGACATTAATTCTAGTCCAGAAGAATTGTCAGTTCACAGGTCCTTAAAATAACCTCTTTGCCTGTGTCTTTGACTAGATAAAACTGCATCTGCTTATTGGTTTCAGCACAGAAAAGCGAACAAAAGCTCAGCCAGAATTTGTTTTGGTGACTAGATGTGAAACACTTCAACTGTATTCTGCCTTCCCTCCACCATGAGCTCTGCTGGGAGCTGAGGCACCTTGACTGCAAAACTCCTGAGAGAGTATCAGAGGTCAGGTAGACCATCACATCAAATTCAAGGGAATTAGCATTTAAGAGGTAATAATTTTTGTAACTGCACTGACCATTTCTTTGTTTTGTCAGTGGCTGTATGAGGTGTAACAGATATTTAAACCATCCTAGAAATTGAATGTGATTGACTTGGCCTTAATCTACCCCAGTGGTTAAAGTAGAAGTTCAGTTCTGTACCTTGCCAGGTGGTGACTGATGGGACGTGCAGGCTTGTCTAAGTACAAGCAATCTGCCCAAAATACCCAAGGCAAAGTAATTGGCATTTCCCTCTGTCTGTTCAGTCTTGTGACTGCTGAGCTCAAAGATCCATCAGCAGTAACACAATTATGTGAATGCCTGGAATCCTTTCTGCCCAAAGTGGTTTTAATCAGCATGCAAATAATGTAAATAAATGCAAACATGAACCACTCAAGACAAGAAGCCTCACCTCACTTTTTTTCCCATTAATTTATTGTTGTGCCTGTGTTTATGCCTTTATGTATCCATATCATACCATTCCTTTATTCTTTTTGACTTTGAATGCTTTAAATTTGGCAAGACGAGTTTTTGCACAAATTGCAAAACCAGTATGACCTGAACTAATAAATTTTGCATGAGCTGGGCTCACTTTCTTACTTAGCTGTAAGAAATCTACTCAAAATATGTGGTTTTTTTTAGTGTGTTGTGCTAAATGTAAACCTTTGATCAGACAGTACATGAATAAGGAATGTTGTTTCTCTGCATTAAGTGGAAATGAGGCCTAAGGCAGCCTGCTGTTAGGATCATAAGTGCTAAATAAAATATGAACTAGTTAAACTTTGCAACCTTCCAAGGACAGGCATAAATTCATATATTAAAAGAAATCTTATATAATAAATCAAAAGATTTGTTTTACATCATGTCATGTAGGCATAGTTACAGCTTTAAATACAAGATTGAAATTTATAAGTACTACAGTCTTAGAATATAGAATTTTTAAAAAATCTACTTCCTCCCTATTAACATTTTTTTGGTCACAATATTCTTTTACCCTTGTATTTTTGCTCTTCTTTAAAAAATGCTTTGTAGTTCTACTTGTATTTCTTTCTTGGTGGCCTAAAGGCCTAAAGAAAAAAAAAAAAAAAGGAAAAATAATTGATTCTTTATTCAGTATTATTTGTCTTTTACATTCTTTTTTTCTTTTATTTTCTATGTCTTGCTGCTCCAGCAAATTAGAACAGAGATGTGTTTTGAAGATGTGATGGCCAAAAAGTAAATGAACAATTAGCAATATTTTTTCACATTCTTGAAATAATTCTTGAAACTGTTATGATTTTCAGCCTTCACTGGGTATTGGGGAACCATTCATAGTCTTCTCTTTGAATCCATCACCTTTGGATTCTTTACATTTTTGTAATATTTCTCTGCTGTTGGTTTTCTTCCTGCTGTTTGATGGTCTTTATATTTCAGTTTTATAATTTCTCAATTTATCAGCTATATTGCATGCATCTAAATTTTGGTCACAAATGCTAAGGTTTTTAAACTTTGGTGTAAATTATTCCATGACAGTCACAAGAACAGAGCAACTATTCTGTACAGCTCCCCACTCTCCCTTCACATATGACCACAGGCAACACCTGTTTTGTTTTTATTCAATTTAATTTTATTTTTCCAGGCATGCTTAGCTGGATACATGCCTTCAGTGTCTGTATAGGCTTGCACAAAATGAGGTGTCATTGAAATCTCTCAAGACAAATCCTCCCATTTCTTTGGCTACTCAGGTAGCTGGAAATATTCTGGTCTACTCTCTGCTGCCTTGTTTCTCTCATGTGGACTTATTGTATCTTGTTTCATCAGTTTTTCACCTTTTGCATTTTAGGTGCAGTTTGTAGTTTTTTAGCAGCATTCTAAGTATGTCCATTCATTAAATGCTTTATTAGAAATATTTCATTCTTAGTACAAAACTTTCAAACTAGTAAGTAGAAACAGCTGCAGGTACTCTAGCTCAAAACTGGGGATAGTTATCTGTAACTTTGTGTCCTATTGTTATTCTGTGCACCATTTAGATAAATTATTACCCATTATGCATGTGTTCTTTTAAAAGATCAGTAAATATGTGTAATATTTTATTGTGCTGCATTACCAATGGCAGTTCATAGAAGCCATTTTTCATTTCATATTGGAGATTTTAAAGTTGCAGCCTCCCATGAAAGCACACCCCCTAATAGTGTAACTCATATTAAGTTTAGTACTTTTCTAATGACAGAGATGCTAAAAGGTTTTCATTTGCAAAGAAGCTTTGCTGCTTAATCTAATAATCCCACCTTAATAAAATACAAACCCATTTGAGACAGGGCTTCATCACTTAAAGGAAAATAAGATAGCTTAGGTATTGATTAATTTTCCTGTGTAGTTGTCAATAATGCCAAAATATGAGTACAAATTAGCTTGCCATCTTTAGGTGTAACTGCCATTTATTATGTTCTCTGCAACTGCTATCACAGCCATTTTATTTATTTTATTTCAACATTATTATAGTCATTGCACTCTGGGAGCTTTGCTGTGTATAGAAAAACAACACAAGTGTTTGCAAAGATGGTGACAGTGACAGGGCTGCCTGACCTTTCTGCCTTTTTTTGCTGCTGCTCCTGCATGGAGTTTGATACTGTGGTGACAGAACAGCATGGGGCAGGTGATGAGGAGACCAAAACCTCTGCAGATTTTCATTAAAACCTAAAATACTGCCTTCATTCATAATTTTGATCTTGTTCAAACCAGTACAAGCCAAATTAAACCAGTTTAAACTGGTTTGAATGGTTGGATCTGGTCAAAACCTGTTCAAACTGATTGGATCTGGTCAAAACTGGATTGAGCCATTCAGAACTGGTCGGAAGTGGTCCAAACTGGTTGGATCTGGATCTGGTCCGAACCTGTGGAACTGCTTGGATCAGATCAAAACCATTTTGAACCAGTTAGAACTGTTTTGAACTAGTTGAAACCTGTCTGAAGCAGTCAGAAATGGTCAGATCCAGTTAAAACTGGTTTCCACTGGTCAGAACCAGTTTGTTCCAGTCTGAACTGTTTTGAACTTGTTTACACTGGTCAGAACTGGTTATATCTGGTTGAAACTGTTCAGTTTTTCATTACTGATTCCATCAGGGAAGAGATGTAGTTCTTGGTCGCTGTTAATAATGTGTGTCTCTTAAGGAAGGTGTTCTGGAGAGCAACCATCAGCTTTTTCTTCTAATTCATTAATTTGTAGGGTTAAAAGGATAAAGATGCAAATTAGGCTTCTGGGCAAGTTTATCTCATCTCAAGCCACAACTTTGCATCTTAACTATAATCTTTAAGGGCAAGGTATGTGTCAAGCACCCTTTGTTAGTGTGGCCTAAAGAAACACACTGTAAACCCAAAACCAGCATTTGTTCTTAATCTCATTAAAATCTTAAGTCTACTCAGAGAACTATTTGTCTTGGTATAATGATATTATTTCTTATATACCAAATTATGCAACTGTTACAAGTCATTCCCAATAATGGGACAATCAGAACTGATAGAAACAGACATTCTCTATGTAGTCCTTTCTCTAGTGTTAACCTTACCTTTCATAAAAAGTCTTGTCACTAAGATTAATGGTGATAATTCAGCAGAAAAGCAGTATGGCGTTGTGGGGAGTGGTCAGCACCTCATTCTCTACACCAGAAGTTACTGATATTGATCACTCTTTCTTCTCTTGGTTGGGAAGAGTGGGATGTTGACTTAGAATGCTTCTTCCTCCACGGCTGGAGGCTGCTTTGGTTCATTTATATTGTTTGGCAAACACAGTTTATTAACTTGATCTTTATTGACTTGTAAAACCATTCTTTTTTTGCTTCAGCTCACAAACCCATGCTCCCTTAGTGACTATAATTGACCATTTCTGATTTGTGTTTGTAGCCCTGGCAGCTTTGTTGTCATCCTGTGTTCTCACTTGCATGGCCTTTGCTGTCACCTGGTGTTTGTATTTTTGGGAAACCTTTGCTTAAATCTCCTGGTTTTCTTCAAGGTGTAGTTTTCTGATAGTCTGAATAAGGTGTCAGTATCACAAACTCATCACATGTGCATCTTTTGTTCTAACACCATGAGAGGGACCAATCTATTTATGCCTCAACGTGTTACACATGAGGTAAAAGCCGATGCCCACAAAGAGCTGGGTTTCTCGTGGTAAGACTGTCCCTGCCTTCTGTTTATTTCCCTCTCTCTCTTTTTCCTCTCTCTGCTCCTTTTCTCCTTTTCCTATACCCCTTTAGTAGGAACACTTACCCCCCCACACCTTTTTTTTAAAATAAATTGTTCTCAGATGTAATATTGCCATGTTTGCACTTTATTTTCATCCAAAAAATCTAATCAAAAAGAATCCTCCTCGACTTCTGCTTTTATAGCAGAATGGGATGCACCAGTAACAATCCACTTGACAACAATGATGATCTGTTAGAAGACACTCATCCACAAAGTAACATAAAGACTCAAAAATATTTTTGCCAGAATTGCTCAAGCCATGATGTTGTTAAAGGGAATGCACTTGAACCACACCTTTAATCTGGTCTCTCAAATGTCTTTGCTGATGTTCAGCATGTCAGAGGAAGTGCAAAGACAGAGAGCATTGGAATATGAGAAAGGCTCCTGACAGTCACGGGGAACTGTCAACAAGAGGAAAGCAGGAGTGGAAGATTTCATGCTAAGAAAAGTTTGAAGTTCTGAGATGACTCTGAGGTGCATTGATTTATAGGAAAACTGTGAACAGTGAGAAGTGAACTAGAACAGTAAGAAATGCCATGTGAAAATAATTTATTTTTTGGGTTTTTTTAGTAGCAAGGGGGTAATTCTGTGTGTGTGTTTGTGTTTTGTTCTTTTTCTAGGTCCATATATT
>VYZP01012618.1:0-20734 GCA_013400635.1 Hypocryptadius cinnamomeus
CTCAGAGAAGAAGAGAAAACAATTCTTATCTGTATTTGCTGCTCCTGTTGTTTGGCACGGGTGGAATGTGTTATGGAGATTGTTTACTGAAAGTGATTTAGTTATTGGACACCAGTGAAGGTTGTTTTGTTTCCTTGGCCAGTTGGGTCAAAGCTGTGTCCTGACTGTCTCCAGACAGTCACAGGTTTTTCTTTAGTATAGTGTCTCCTTAGTATAGTTTTAATATAGTATTAGTGTAANAGTATCTCCTTAGTATAGTTTTAATATAGTATTAGTGTAATATAACCTAGCTTAATAAAGCAATTGTTCAGCCTTCTGAATCATGGAGTCAGAGCACATTGTTCCCTGGCTGGGGGGTTGCCTGTTTCTACTATAAAAATCACCCTCTGATCCCCAGCTCTGTTGAGGAAGGTGCAGCCAGAGTCAAGTTTGCCCTTCTCCACAGTGATGCCCAAACTTGAAATCAGGGGAATTCAGACAGAATTAATGGAGAAGGGGCCTCAAGCCAACCTAGATGCAGAGCCTGGAGTGTTGCATTGCACCACTGGTGCACTCACAGCTCCTCTCTGACTCCTGGTGCTCCCAGTCCCCTGAATATTCCAGGCCAGCTGCTGACTACTCAAGAAAGGATGTGTTAAAGTAGCCAAGCATGATGACAGGGGATTTGTGGATGCTTTTACCTCCTGATCCCTTCCCATGGCCTCTGACAGCAAAGGGAACTCTCCTGATGGAGCAGGAGCAAGTCTGGGTCTTTGTTACATTTTGATAGCACCACTCTGTCCTGCTCTTCAGGCACAAGCAGCTCGAAGGAATGAGTTAGGATAGGACCTGCGATGAGCCATAGTTTAGCATGTTAAGAGCTGAAATCAAACCATTCAAGTCAGGAGACAGAAAGGAAGCAAAACAGACCAGTGAACCTGGGTAAGATTAATATTCTGTTTCGCATTCATTTCATCCTTCATGTGAAAGAGCAGCTGAACAATACCTTGCAAACCTCTTAGGTTCAATTTTGCTGCCACACTTACCCACACAAGGTACAAAATGCTCTTGAAGAAACAGAACAGCCTTTCCGATGCTCTTCCCTTCCCAGTATTTTGTTTACTAATCTAACAAGTGCAAAAGCACAGGAGACCAACTTTCCTCCTGCCCACAAGCACTGTCTGTTGGCAATATCTTTGAGCACAGCAGGGGTTTAATAATCTTTCTTTTTCGAAATGACTTACAAGTGGATTTCACAAGAAATGAAAATGTTAGTGATATATTTGGATTGCCCTGCTGGCTGAGATCATGCTGAAATAAAAGCAGAGTCACAAGGGTCAATATTTCTGATGCACGGAACTACTGACTTCCTGCCCAGAGCAGATGCTTAAGCTGCTGCTACTGAGTTACTCCTGCTCCTCTGACTCCGAGGAATGGAGCTGAGAGCTGCATTTGGGTTTACCACAACTCTTCTGTGATGTGCCTGCACCAGAGGTATCTCAGAGGGCTCATGGAAGTCTGTTGGAGCATATTTGACATACTGAAATAACTCCCTGTTTTCCCATACAGTGGGCACTAGAAAAGGCTGAGAGAGTTGGCGGGGGGTCAGCCTGGAAAGAAGGAGGATCTGGAGAGATCATGAAAAACAAAGCTGTGAGCAGGGCGAGACTTCAAATGCTCTCAAAGTATTTGAATCAGGCGGGTTTTTTATTTCTAAGTCGGAGAAGGATAGTTCATGTGCATTTTAGGTATGTTTCAATATAACCCAGACTCTGAAAATAATTCTGATTTTTTATTTTTGAAGTGACCAGGGCCTGTCTGCACCTGGAACTCAGACTTGTTACGTTCCCAAAAACCTTCTCTATTGCTTTATCTTTATGGACAAGAAAACTGCTAATTTGCTCACAAAGAATTTTTTGAGCATTGCATTCTGAGTTTTGCTGTCAAAGAGACCACATAATTTTCAGTGCAAGAATTCAATTTAGGAACACAAAAGCTGATTCAAATTCATTTTACAGATATTTTATACGTGTTTGTGTGCATTTGGATTGTGGCAGATTTATTGCTATGGACTTTCAGATACAGAAGGAAGAAAGAAAAAATGTATTTAAACAAAATACTAGAAGTGTTTCAGTGAGGAATCAAACTAGGTCTCCTTTATTTATGTGAAAACATAAGATTAGGGCAATTCTGGTATAAATAAAGATATCAGATTTATTTTTGCAAGCAGCCATGGCTCCTCTCTCATGAGTGGCAGACACACAAATGATGTCAGTGTGTATGACTAACAACTAAAAATACAGCAGGTATTTTTGTACAGGCTACATAATATCCTATGAATACAAGACCATTTTGTTTAGTCTACATTTCTTTGAACCTTGCCCATTCACAGATTTCTCTGAGCAGTTTCCTTGTATCACACACTGTGAACTATTGTCACTGATGCACTTCTACCAGTTTTAGAAAGAAAAAAAAACAACCCTGCTTCATCTCCATCTGATGAAAACATCTGATTTTTCATCAAGAGTTTAGGAATTCATCCCTCTCTGTGACCCTTCTAATTCTGCCAAGTTAAAAAAGAAAATCCATAAAAACATTTCCCAAGTAATCCCTTTCTCTAATATGTTGTTCTGGGTTTTTATCCCTGCAATAAATGCCTTGCTACATCTTTGCTGTGATTAGTCTCATGGGATGTACTCGTGATGAGCATCTCCCCGGGGTCAGCCTGAACACGGGGGCACAATCGCACAGCCAGTGCCAGGCCACGTTTGAACTTCCCAGAGCAATCCAAGAGCCAGAACTTGGGCATCAGTGTCTTACACAGAACAGTGCAGTCACCAAGCTGGCAGAGGAGAGGGGCCAAGACAAAGCTTTTCCATTTCTCAGTGAGGATAAGATGTTTCCAAAGTGAAGCAAAAATTTAATTCCATGGGGTTTAATATTCTCCCATTTCCTCCAAGTACTGCACAGAGCAAGTTGCTAAACCCCAAACAGGCTGAGCCATGGTCTTGCTAAGTAAGTCTGTAAAAGACAGAAAATACATCCAGTACCAAGAATTCCTGCTCAGAAAGAGGAAAAAATGCAGGATTCTCCTTATAGTCAGCAGTTCTGGCACTCCCACAGCGCTGAGGACTCTGAGTTCTACTGTCTGTGCTTTTGGAGGATGGAGATGGGGCCCATCCTGCCCACATGAAGTAATTTTTTTAAAGCATCACAGAATCCTGGAATAGTTTAGGTTGGAAGGGACCTTCAAGATCATCTTGTTCCAGCCTTCTCCCAGTGAAAGAGTAGCCTTCCACTATCCCAGATTGCTCCAAGCTCTATCCAACATGGCCTTGGACACTTCTAGGGATGAGGCAGCCACAGTTTCTCTAGGCCACCTGTGCTGGGGTTTCACCCCCTCTCAGGGAAGAATTTCTTCCCCAAATCTAGTCTAAATCTAACATCTTTCGGTTCAAAGCCATTGCTCCTTGTCCTATCACGACACTTATTGTCTAGCAATAATTACATTTTGACTGAAACAGGGATGGGAATCCAGATTTAATTGGACCTGGATTTTTGGCACAAAAAGTTTGAGCAGCTTTTTGGATACTGTTACACAACAGAGACCTCTTTAAAGCACCACTGTCTTTTCCCTGCACTCTTTGTTCTCTCCATGACCTTGCCGTGTTCATTCTGACATATTTTTTGCTGCAGCTGAGGAGCCATTGACATGGTAACACGAAATAGGATTTGATCTTGTTCTGGAAGTTTTCCCTTTGATTAGCTCTGGGAGCCTGTCACACACTGTTCCAGCCCTGCCATGCAAACAGCCTTAAATTACATTTCACAAGGTTTCATCCTTGGGAGTAACACTGACAATCCCTGTGTACACTTGTTCTTTCCCCAAACCCTTTCCAAAAGCAGGCTGACACGTATAGAAACCTTGCCAGACCTTGCTGCAGCAAAGTTCTCTAAAATGCTTTAAAACAAATGGGCCTGCAAAAACTCTGCCAGATTTCAATTCAACATGCAAATCAGATTCTTGATGCTGAAAAAATAATCCCTGCAGGAATGATTTTATGTAGGATGGGGACATCCCCCTTTTAATGGCAGTAATAATTAATGTGTAACTTTCAATAAACTTACATTTTCTCCACAAAGAAAAAAACCCAGCCATAATTCCATTTTTTATTTCAGCATTTAGAGTGCCCCCCCAAAATCACTGGTCTCACATTTAGGCTACACCATTTCATGAAAACATGAAAAGTAGACTAATTCTTTCCTGCAAAGTTTTCCAGTGACTGTTACTCTAACTTAGAACCAAGGGCTCCTGAATTAATTTCTAAAAAAACATTAAACATTTCATTGAAATTTAAATCCTTTATTCTGGGATTATTTCTGCATATAATAGTCTCAAAACCTAAGATAAACCACCTGCCAGATAGGGAATGCCTCTAAAATATTCAGCATTCCAGGCAACCTGTTGCAGTGTTTCCTCTTTTGCCAGAAAACACAATTTCTGTCTTGTCTTTTCCCAGAACTGCCCAGAACTGTCTTATTCTGGCGAGAAGAACCTGTGTGGTTGATATTCTGTCCTCTACATAAACAGAATATTCCTGCATCCTTGAATCCAACAGGATAATTGAACATCTCTGTGTCCAACACCTGCCACAGAACAGCCACTCATTCCTTCTCCATGGACACCTGCCAGACCTCTATGAACACTGAGTGTAGAAAGTTATTTAGTACCCCCAAAATTTAGTTATTTAGTACCCCAGTTCTTGTGCACCATGAGAAACCTATAACTGCTTCCTACCTGATCAGGGAACAACCTTGAGAACTGCAAAATTATCTTCTCAGCCCTACAGACTCTAAGTTTAACCTTCCCTCTTCGTCCTTGCATTTAAAATTAACTTTGCATGTTTTACCTTTAAGTGCAGCACCCTTCAAATTTTTGTCTTACACCAGAGGGCTGGAGTTAACAGAAATTATTAAACTCAAAAACACTTCAGAATCAGTACATCCAAAAATAAAAATGCAAAAATACCTTCTAATGGCTCCCTATTTTTTTTTCCAGGTACTGTTTGCAGGCTCAAGGGAGGAGGTATTTGAAGTCTTCCTTTGTGAGATAAGTAGTTCCCTTTGCAAGAAAATTTGCAGCTGCTTAACACTTTTATTTAGGACACTGAATTTATTCCCTTTTGTTTGATTTCCATAACTGTTGATTTGTATGGGTCCAACACAAAGTCTCTTATTCTGTTTTACCTGGCTGAGCAAAACCACAGCCTCACACCTCACTCTGGGGAAGGCAAGTCCTGTACACCCTATCTCCATTTTTTCAGCTGTATCTGGATTTTTTCAGCTGTGCCTTCAAAGCAATAATAAAGCTTGGCCTTGATTTAAACCTGGTCTTAGCATGTAATTGCAGTAGTGAACAGAAATTTCACATGCACCACCATGCTTCCTCCAAAATTATATTTACAGGAGGTTTCCCCTACCCACTTATCCCAAGTCCCATGAGGGGACATTTTCTACTTAACCAATTAAATGTTCCTGGAGGAAGGGGCCTGAAGCATAGCTGACCTTACCCCCATTCCCTTCCTGAGCTGTTTAGATAGCTGACAGGTTTACAACCCCTTAAAGCCCTGGAGCAATGCCTCTGGAATAGCTCCAGCAGCAAATTCCATGCCCTGAGTAAGAGAAAACGATGCTATTACTGCACAGAGTTGTGAGCTGTGGCAGCACTTTGAAGTCAGTTAAAGTGGCAGCTAAATATGCATTGGTTACAAAACAGAACCAGGAGCAAAATACCCTGCAAAGAAACAAATGCATAAAAGCACTTTCACCATACAGATTATTTCCACCCATGTAAAAGAGAATTTTTGCACAAAATTCCCATCTAGCAGGAGAAAAGGTTCATTCCAAATTAATTAGGTGCTCACCTTTGACTCTATCTCCTTTGTGCAGGTGAATTTCCCCTTCCCCTTGAGGTTGATATGGCTTTACAACGATAAAAAGTCTCCCAGGGACAGCACTGTAGAGCTTCCTTTTGGGACCCTGATAATCCAAGGCAGACAGAGTATCTTTGTTGGCACTGGGACTGTAAATGGCACTGGAAATTGAAATGAAAAATCATTAACAGCTTATTCAAAAGGGGAAAGTTAATAATTTACCATCACATTAGCAAGATTAAATTAAGCAGTGAATAACAAAACTGTCTTCCAGTAAGACATCTAACCCTGCAGAAAAAATACCAAATAAGAGCTTTTAAGGGTTGAAATCTTTCAGTATGAAACATGATCAATATTCACCTGACCATAATGGCCTAGAACAGAAAACACACAACATTAAAGCTTTTAGTTTTTCCACAAATTTAATTTGCACATTCCCAGGTCCTAATTAAATTGAAAATTTATATGCCCATCATACATTCCCAGCATGTCAATTTGTCAGAGGGATTTGAAAATGTCTGTATTTACAATTCTTGGGAATGGATATCTTTGTAACACAGAGTGAACAAGTGAGATCACTGAATAATTAACTAAATGGACTGAATAATCAAGTTACTTTATCACTCCAAGGCTCAAGGTTAAATTTAGATCTGCACAAAGCCTGGTACTTATGGTTAACATTTTCCAAATGACCATTTCTTCTGGATGGTAATCACCAGCTCACTCAGTGACTCCAGAATGTGCCCAGGAGAGCCACAGGTCACCACCAACTCACAGTCATGGTGTATAAAAAAAGGAATTGTTGAAAGGTGGTGAACAATGCATAAGATCACTCTTAAACCTGTGGGAAAATGAGTGAATTGTCAAAAATATATGAAAAGAAAAAGAGGCAAATACTAAAGAGGGTAACCTATAGGATACATCATAACAAACTTGCAATACGCTAGCAGTCAACTTCAAAAAAACCCCAAAGCATAAAAACTTGCAGTCTTAACCAAAGTCTAGAAAAGGAAAATATTCATGAGAAGGAGTAATATTAATAGAGATTGATAGGGAAAAGTTAGGCTACCAAAGGAAGAAGTTTGAATTAGTGATGGTTTGGCATTATAACACTCTGCTTGCCTTCGTGTAAGAAAGTATCTCAAACTGCTTAAAGCAAAATGAAATACAAGGGCTGGGGTCTGCTGAGCTTTCACTTGTTTTTTTTGGTTTTTTTTTTAACCAGTCTCCTAACAAAATGGGAGCCAGTAAGTCAATAGGTACAGAAGTCTGATTAAAACCCACACCTATTGGACCTTTCCTATCAGGAACACTCCTGTTTTCCTGCAGTAAACTCTTCACCATTTGGAACTGCACGCCCCTTTCACCTTGTTTTGTTCTATTACTGTGAAGGGATGCTGCTAATGGTAAGCCCCACTCAGGAGTTTAGAAGTGAGCTCTGGTTGCATGTCTGTGATGGAGTTTGCACCAGAAACCTCAGCCAACTCTCACAGTTGTTTAAAGAAAGTCTGGAAAAGATGACATTCAGATTTCAGTTCTTTTGCTCCATTCCTTTTTCCTTATAAGTGAAGGAACAGTCATCACCATAAAAAAAAAAAATCCAGATCTATAAACTATAGCTACACATCTGATTTCCACTTGTATCAAGCTGTGTTTCTGCCTAGTCTGGTGGCAGCTATTCCCAGTTTTATCTCCCAGCATCTACTTTAACTGTGAGCACAGAAGATACATTCATTTTCTCCCTCACTGGAAGAGAAAAGGGAAATGGCACATTAAACCCACACAAGGAATGCAGAACTTCTCAGGCAACAGGCTCACTAATGGAAATCAGGGCTGCAACGTTGGGTGCAGGACTTTTTAAAAAGAGATCTTTCCTCTCCCTTGCTTGTCCCCAGCGTGGGCTCCAAGCCCAGCAAGTGCAGTGCCAGGAAGGAGCAGGAGGAGGATGCAGAAATTTCAAGAGAGGTGTAGACATGTTTCCCTCTCAGCCAGAAGAAGGTGGCCATCCTTGGCAGCTCAGCCCTCACTAAGGCTGTGTTGGCACCTCATTCACTGATTTCTGTGGGGTAAGTTCCACACAAAGGCTGTCCATTTCCTTTCATTCCCAGCTCCCCACCTCCCAGCCACTTTGCTGTGAAGAGCAACAGCCTTGTGAGAATCAAGAACAGTTTGGCTTGAAAGGGACCTTTAAGACCACCCAGTGCCACGCCCTGCCATGGGCAGAGACACCTTCCACTGGACCAGGTTGTTCCAGGCTGGCCTTGGACACTCCCAGGGATGGGGCAGCCACAGCTTCTCTGGGCAGTCTGTTCCAGTGACTCACCACCCTCTCAGGAAAGAATTTCTTCCTAATATCCAATCTAAAATCTCTCCTCTTTCAGTTTGAGAAGACAAAACACCTGAGCCACACGGGCTGCAAAGGTCACATGAACCTCTTCCAGCATGGCTTTTCAGCACCTCTCCACAGCACAAATCCCAGAGACCTCATTAACCCTTTGTCACAGTCTGACCTTCTCCATCACTGTGCCCCTTCCAGCTGCTTCTTTTCCACAACCCAACCTCCTGCTCTGTTCAAAAAGGGCTTTTCCATCTCAGGGAAGCAGCAGCATCACGGTGACTTATTATTTGCAAATAATAAGCAGAGACAGCAACAGTTCCCACATTTAGCTAACAGTAAGTAGGTGGTCATGCAGTTAAATAAAATCTGTGAGGAAAGTGTCATATAAGGTGCCATTCCTGACTGCAAAATGGGCCTGTGGCAAGAAAAGGCATTATTTGCAGGAAAAATTATATATATAAATTCTTTAAGTTGTCTTTAAATTTAGCGAGCCTCCAGCTCTCTTCTCAGTACTTGCACGTACTCTGCACTTCTCTGAAACAAGTCTTGGTGGCACAGAGGGAACTTTGCAGCTAGGTAGCAGTTTCAGCAGCTGTGATGCTGATGCACTAAGAGAAAGACCAAAATTTTATATCCACGAACTCTCAGGCATTAAATTGGTTCCCATTGTCAGGTGAGCTACTTTTCAGAAAGGGAAGAAGAAAGTGGCTGAACAAAGTCAAAGCAAGTAAATGTTTGCTTAATCAAAAAAAAAATTTCTAATTGTTACCCCCAGCTCAAAGGAATTGTTTATACTTCTAGAATTTGAAGTGTGTTATCCCAGGAACATTGATGAAAAGGCACTTTTTATCCCATTCAGCTAAAATAATCACTGACTCTAAGGTAGAACCTCCCTCCCTGGTGGCATCAGCAGAATCCAGAGGAACAGAAGAAAACTCATTCTCTGAAAAGAACCTTACGATCTCCTCACTTCAACTCCTCATCCAGTTGAAGCCTCATTACAGACTGATCTTGAGCTGTTACTGGGCTCTGTGACGAAATGCCACCCAAATTATACCCAAATGAGCTTTTGCCATTATTGTAACATACAACAAAGATGAGCTTGCTTTGCTGCATGAAACCACTGGCAGATAGAATCTGTATCCCCTTCCTTCTCTTTAATTCACTCCTTCTTACACGCCAGACAACTCTGTCTCACAGTTCACCAGACCTCCCCTGTCCAGCAGTATTGTTGCCATCACAAACAGTGCCTGGCAGTTTGGCCAGGGAGAGCAGAAGAACAGGCAAGGTAACAGAGGCAGTGTCAGCTACATAACATTTTGTTTTACTGACTTGAAAACTCCACTGAACATCCCTTATACCTACAAACAACAAAGAGAAACCAACAGCTGCATTTCTTGACAATGCCCAGTTCCTTTTCTACTCTGAACAGCAGACACATATATATATATATATATATGTACACATTTATATATATATATTAGGAAACAGGACAGACAAAGCCTGATTTTCAAATAAGGAGTGAGCTACATGTGTTTGGCAAAAATGTGTGAGCTCTGGTTCTCTCCAGCAGTGCTCAGCTCTGATGCCTCCCAGCCTTTTCCCAGCACTTCAACTCCTTGTTCGGGTGCAGCTCCATCTCTTTCACATTTGACAGGAGTTCCTGAGTCCAGGATAGTGTCTTCTCAAAGCTGCAGCCCCCATATGTGATCAAAACTTAGCCCCAGCCCTCCACTTTATTCCATGGCTTACAATACCTACATGACTCTAATTAGTCAGGATTTGCTGTCCAGTGGGACAGAGCTGCAGGATTTTTGCCCAGAATGCCTGCTAGATCACATTACTCCCTCTATTTCACTCTTTGGTTTAGCACACACCTACAGAAGAGAGAACCTAAACAGCCTCTGCTCCATCACCCATGAGCAGCTACAACACAGGTTCCAGGCATGACCAATAGTTCTGTGAAGGGACCAGGTATCCCAGAAACAGTTTGCTTCACTGTTATATACAATCCTTATTTCAACTATGGGAAGATGTGCAGAGCCAGGACCTTGAGCTGGAGGTGCAAACTCTGTGTTAAGTCACTGCTGAACTTGAAAGTTTGCCTGGCTACTGGAGCTCCGTGAGGAAACAGCTGGCTTTGGGGCTACCAATTAATATATTTACACTTGGGCATGGTCCACTGTGCTGAGAATGAGTAACTACACATTCTAGAGAGTTCAAATAACATAAAGGAGTGTGGCAAGCCAGCATGGTGCCTTTAGGGGTACCTCGTGCTGTGAAACAGCCAAAGCTCACCTGATGTGCCTGTGCTGCTGCCTCTTGGCATCCTCTCCCAGCCTGTTGAGGGACGGCGAGCGGCTCCGGGAGGATGGAGTGTAACTCCCCACAGTTTTTACAGTTCCATTGGGATTATTCTGCATCTGTTGGAGCAGGTGAGGGGAAAGGCTGCGGTGTGAAGAGGCAGAGGAGGAGGCTGACCACTCGGGGAGGTTGTTGATGTTCAGGTTGTTGTCGCTGTTGGAGCGGAGCAGGATCCGGGGGGCTGCCAAGGTGCTGGGAGGCCTCCTCCTCCTGTTGGAGTAGGTGGGAGCCTCCCTAAAGGGCACTGTGCAAAGAGAGACATGGAGGGTGATCTCAGATGATTCCACATTCATGTGTGTTTACCACCACATGCAACATATGGCATTGTTTCTTCTGCAGAGACAGAAACTCCACCTTGCCAGCAGAGCTGATCAAATTATCTTTAGGAAGATCATTAAATCAAAACCAACAGAGCAACATTAACCTGTTTGCTGGTTTGAATACAAGGCGAGTCAACACCAGTGCCCTGAGCCTGCTGAATGCTCTGAACTGTGCTCTAGGAAATGGGAAACACCTCATTATTGCCAAGTTTGAGGCTCAGAAAGTTCATTTTCCTGCTGTGTTGTCACAGTCAGTCAGAAAAGCACAGAACAGGGCTGCCCAGCAGAATTCCTGATGCACGGATTTGCTGTTTCCATCCATCCATCCAGCTGGTACCCAAACTGGCCCAGGCCTCAGTCAAAGTTCAGGCCTAACCTGAAATCTGTGAACAGTCACCTTATCCCCATCTTGCAGGTTAAAAATTGAGGACACGGCTTCCTGTCCTGGCAGAACTCTATTACACTGCTGCAATCCCCAGGCATTCCCCTCTTTCTAATCCTGGCATTCTACCACATCCATTACTATGGTATATAGAGCATATTACCCCAGGGTAATACACTGGCTCCGTCATGTGCTGCATCCCAGAGGGAACACCAGGGTATCCAAAGGCTCCAAGAAACTCCTTAATGAAACAGCCACAACACAAAACAAAGCAAGGGCGACACAAATCTAACTCAGAGCAGAGGGTCCAGCCCTCCACGTGAGCTCCTGGTACACATGAGTGTTCACACCATTTTCCAGATCTCCTTTTCCCACTTTAGTGGGTCAGTTTGTCCCAAGTGAAACTTAGAAGGCAAATTCCCTAATAAAAAAGCACCCAGTTATCAGCAGATGTGATGGAATTTCCTGCCCTGTCATAAAGGAATTGACCCCAAAACCTCATGCTGGCCTTGATCCCCATTATTGCAACTGCCCTCATTAATTTCTCTCAGTGGAGCTCATGGGGTCATAGGACCTGAGCCAAAGTGCACAGATTTTCATCCAAAAAGTCACAGTGGAATAACTAACAAAGGCAGCCAGGCATCATCCTGAGGGCTTCACTGAGCTGTTGTAATTCTCAAAGAAACAAATCACATGTAAATTGGGAAAGAAGACCCACAAAATATTATCCTTCATGTCTAAAGTGCCAGTAAGTGCCATTTATAAAGAGCCAGAAATGTCTACTCATTCAATACCCTTCAAAACCACACAAAAAAACAAGAACAAGAATGTCTGTCATACTGTGCAAGTAAATAAATTCACATAAATATGAATATAGATAGGAATCAATCTGCCCTGCCTTGAAATAGAGCCTTTAATTGAGAGAACGAAGCAAAATTTAAGGTTTCAGTGCAAAACTGAGAGCATATTTATAGCATAAAATAGAGATGGAACTGCGAGTAAAAGAATGGTTTGTATCATTTTCACCGGAGTCAGTTTATGATTACAGTTTATCAATTACAATTCTGAATATTTCACAATAACATCCTTTGTATTTCCAGTGAGCTGAAACTTCCTCTAGTAAACAACTCAACAACATCTGAACAACCAAACACGGGAACATGGTGCACAGAAAGGGCTTCAATTCATTCCCATGCTTCCTTTGAAATAAGGGAAATCGCCTTCAAAAGCTTTAAATGGGAGACAGCACAGAAGTCCAGTGCTTATGCTAGAAACTAAAAGAAACTCTGGAAAATTTTCATGACATTTCAAGTTTTATCCCATTCCATATTTCTTTAAGGTTTCAAAGCAGCTGACGGTGTCATGAGAGCACCTTGGTGCTTCAGATGTCACAGTGAAAGTCCCAGTTAGTGCTAACTTACAGCAAACTCACAGCATTTATCTCCAAAACTGGCACATACAGACCCTTAGGTCGATGTGTGGGGCAGAGATGCAATATTTCTACATTATTTTTGACATTTGGAATACAGCTCCAGAAAGCACTTCATTGAAGATGGGGATCTTTCCCAGGTACAACAAAGCAGAATTCAGTCAAGGAGAAAACACACAAACTGAGTACAGGGGATGTTTGGCACACTCAGGTTTGCTACCAAAAGGTCTAATGCTGTTCCCCCAGGCCACCAAAGTTTGCCTTGGATTCAGTAAAAATTGAGTCTGACCTTTAGATTTCAATTTCTCATTAAACTGAAAGCAGCCTGCCCAGCCCTTCCAGCCACAGGCTGAGAAAACAAAATCCTGCCAGCATTTTGGGGATATTTACTGGGACTCTGGAGAGGCTGGTGGAGTCTCTGCTGCTGGGAGGGGGAGGGAGGACAACGACAGGGTGCCAGGGCACAGTGACAGCACGGACAGAGAGCTGCAGGGCACATCTGTACTGACAGATTGGAGAAACCACCCTCCAGGAACCAGAGGAAAGGAAATCTTTTTCCCTTACACACCTCAGGAGCATTTTACAAGCCCATTTAAGAGTTCAGCTTTTGTTTTGCTCTTAATATTCTGTTCTTGAGAAGAGAACTACGAGCAAAATTAGCCTTTACTACAGGAAATAAACAGGGAAGGGGACAACTAATTACACCAATTGATGCATGTCTAACACAAATCTTTTATAGAAAGAGTTAAAAATAAGCATTTCTGTGCCTGAAGTGATTAATATTCCACCCAACGGTTTCTTTTCCCCAGCAATCTGCAAACTGTAAGTGGGTGGGTATTTTTTTAGCTGCTTCTTATCAGCATTATTTATATTATTTTCACAATTAAAAAACAGAACTACAACAAAAATGATGAAATGCAAATGTCCATGCTTTAGTCCCTGTTGGACTCTGCTTTCCCCTAATATTTCACCACATTTCAGAACTGCAAGAATAACTGTAGCAAAACTTGTTTGGGAAAAACACTTGATAAAAAATGACATGAAAATGCCTGAACCAATTCCATGCCCCAAAAGTTTAAATTTATCATCCCTAAAAGCATACTTGAAAGTACCACATAATCCTTCCTCCAGCTCTCTGAATTCTATTCCTGGCACTTCATACATCTGAAGGTGCAATTCAGCACCATTCACTGACAAAATTCACCTAGGAAAATCCTTCCATGTCTCCAAATGCATTTCTTAGGGAACAAAAACATTTTTATAATTACTTGATTCTTCAGAGAAAATCCTAAAAGGAATAAAGTCACATCCAGCTTTAATAACCACTTGCCTAAATGGACTGTCTAACATCAGGTAATTTTGAAAAAGAAATCACAGGAATTTATTAATTATAGAGTCACTAAGCCCATCATATTAAATGTACACAAGAAAACACCAGTCTGAAACATCAAAGTGTTCTGCTTTCATTGCTTACCTTCTTTCTTTGTGAAGGCATTTAACAAAGACTTCATTTTCCCTTTTTACTTTAGCAGCAATCCCCTCATTATATAACCTTTGCAGGCAAGAAAGAGGCAAAAAAAGATTTAAAAAAATAATATTTAAAAAAAAAAAACCAACAATCAAGCTACCCAATTTCTATGTGTTCAGGCTGGCTGCACCCTGACATAAGCAGCAGGTTTCTGGGCACTGTGGAATTGCGAGCATAGCTGGGCATGCAGTACCCAGCGTTCTGGTGACAAAGCCCACCCCACATTCTGTCTGTCAGCTGGGAGCCAACTGTGCACAGACTGGAGCTGCTCAAAAAAAAAAAAAAAAAAAAAAAAAAAAAAAAAAAAAAAAAAAAAAAAAAAAAAAGGAACAAAAAAAAAAAAAAAAAAACCACCGCTCCTGCTATCTCTCGCAGCATTAGTCATGTGAACCTGCCGCCGCCACAGCCCCGCAGAGCAGACGCTGCTCCCGCTCCCCAGCCCGCCGGCTGCGGGAGCGCCGCGGGACCGGGAGCTGCGCGGCCCCGAGGGCCACCAATTCCCGTTTCCAGGCGGGATAGCTGCTGGAGCAGCTGGGGCTGGGCACGGGAAAGGCCGGCCAGGGCTGGGAGTGCCGGGGACCTGCCTTTCGCTCTCAACTTGCACAGCTGCCTCTCGGTGCGCAGAGCATCCCACTGTTAATTCTCTTGTTGCTATTTATGTGCTTGTTGCTGTTTACTCACTTTTTGCTATTTATTTCCTTTTCCCTATCTATTTCCTTTTCACTATTTCTATTTCCCCGTCGATTTCCCCTTCTGCTCTTCACTTTTTGCTATTTATTCCCTTTCCCCTATTTATTTATTTATTTCTTCCAAAGGACAGATCTGAGGAGAAGCACAAATCGTCCCAAGCTTCACACAATGATCACGTTAAGGATGAAGCCAGACCTGCCACTGCACAGAATCTCTCACCTATATTCCTGTATTCCAGTTTGAAACAGAGGGGATGATACAAGCACAATTATTCTCCCCTCCCCTTCCATCGCACTGGAATAAAAGAGAATTTCTTTTTGGACAGAGTAAAAATACCAAAAAAAATTTGACCAAGCTCGTTTGGCAAATTCGATGCAGATGCCAGGAAATACAAGATATAACCAGAGAAATTTGGCAAGTCCTAATTCTGAAAGAAAAAGAAACCCGGGGATAACTATGCTTGGCAGTGCAAACATGCTTCCATAGGAAGAGCAGATAACTGAAACAGGCATGTAGGAAGGAGGGAGAGGTGCTAAAAATCACAAAAATTTTAAGCAGATCCATTTAAATCTAAGATACAAACATTCCAAAGGATAGGAAATTCATGGTCTAATAAAAAAGAGTAACCTATATTAAAAAATTGCCTTCTAGTAATATAAACTATATAACAGGTAATAAATATTTATTCCATTTCAGGCTTCTCACTGATCACTAATGCATCTATTTGGAATATCAAGGGGTTTCTTACTGAGAAAACTGCTTCAAGAAAGACAGAAAATAAATTACCTAAATAGATTTAATGTCTGTGTGCATAGTGATCTCAGTTAACACAGAACTGAAAAGAATTAGTAAGCATGAATAAATTGAACAGTTTAATTTAACATCCCAGTGTTTAATTTACAAAGAAAAGAATATTTCCCTAATACAATTTTACATTTGGTTCAATTTATTTTTTAAATCAACTATCCTTAGCAGGTGGAACTCTTGCCAGAGGAAATGGACACAGCACATGTGCAGCATTAAACATCTTTATTTGACAGGAAAAAACCTTCTTCTTGACTTCTAATAGACGCAAGGCTTCCTAAAAAAAGACTTTGAACTTTAATTCATTAACTTATAAATATGTGCATTAATTAGCTCCACAGAAGAATCAATATAATTTCCAGAACAAGAACTGCTCCACCAGGGCTGTGTCACTAATTTGAATTATAACCCTGTGTGGGTTCCATTTTCCAGTATCTTCATCCAATCCCCTGATTATATTTGGAGCTGCAAAACACAAAGGAACTAGGAGTGTTAATGGAACCCTTAAACTGCTTTTTCCTTTCTCTGGGTGTCAGTGGTGGAAAGCAGTGACTGCCCAGGCCCCCAAGGACAGGAATTAGGCCAGGGAAGGGTTAACTCAATCCTGCTCATTCCTGTCTGATCATATACAGTAAAATAAAAACAGACAGGCAACTGTAGTCAATCAAAATCAATCCCAGGGGGGATTTTTATTAGATTCTTGCCAGAGCTGTAACATTTCATCATCTGGAGGTTTCTAATCAGTGTTATAAAAACATCCAAAATATGAAAGTCACTTGAAATTATTAAGTTTTGTGGAAATGGTGGGACTCCTTTCAGACCTACACCATCAGAGAGATCACCTGATGAGTGATCATTTTATTCCATTTAACTGTCTGTCTTTCCCCCAATGTGGGAAATGTAATTTCTTCCTACATGGCAGAAATGGTCCTGCAATAACCACTATTGTACAATGGGAATATGTGACAATCAAGGAAGTCAGTGAACACTTGCAGCTGCAGTTTTTGAGCTTCTCTCATTTTCACTAATAGCTTATTAGAATTTGTTTATTTTAACAGAAGTCCCAAATTCTGCGGTGCTGGCAAATTAAAAAAGAAAATATTCCAGCAGCTTCCACTCCTTCCTGAAAGATTTTCTGCCTCACAACTGTAGCCTCAGTATTATCACCTCAGGACAAAAACTTAATAATTTGACTGTGCCTATACCCAAGCTTAATATGACCCACAAGCCATTAGCATCCTTAATCTAAAAATCATGAGGAGCCTTCCAAAGAGAGGTGAGGTAAACCCTCATTTCCCTGCTCCTTTGGTAGGTGCTCAGAAAAACGTGTGGGAGCTCTGCATGGGGATGTCTCTGAGAGAAAAAAGCCACCTTAAACAGAAACCAAACATGGGTTCTCAGGTTAATTTTGATGAACATCTCTTGTGCATTTCTAACACCAGTTTTTATGGGGGTTTAAATCCATAACCCCCATTAGAAATCTATAGAAAATCAGTGCCTTACACACTCTTGAGTCTCTATTTTTAGGTGCTTACGTGCCCAATGTCTTATTTAATCATCTCTCCAACACACCTTTGAGGGTCCAAGGCTTCTTAGATAATGGTCAACCACAGCTATGATTGCCATGATTTATTCTTTCCTTATTTTGTCCATTTTGAAGCTCCTGTCAGAAAAAACCCCTCTAGCTGGTACATACATATAGGTTTTTGTTAAAAATTCAGTCCTTAGCATATAGAAATGCATTTTTCTGCACCATAAAACAGGCTTCCCGTATGCTAAGCCACCAAATGGAGAGTCAGATAAGAAAAGAAAGATTCAAATATAGACTGGAAAGAACATAAAGGCTCTTGGGGAAAAAAAACCCACCCAACCTAGTCTGCTGCAGTGCTTCTAGATGACTGACTTATTCCAGAAAGCCACAAGGTGGTGATGAACCCAGGCAGGAGTGACAGATTCAGAAGGACTCCACCTCAGAGCAATAACTGAACCGATTTTATAAAGCGAAGGGTTTGGGGTTTTTTAAAATTTTTCTGAATAAAAAATCTGTGGAGTTTACCCAGGGAGCTGCAGTTAAAGCAGCACAGAGAGAGAAGCATCTGAGCCCAGTGAAACGCTGCTGGGAGAGCCCAGCCCGGGCTGACCTGCTGCTATATCTCTGTCAGCAGCATCTTAGCACCCAGCTACCCCTGGTATCAACCAGCTCTTGGCAGTAGCCTTGGGGCACTCAGCCTGAGCTCAGGGGTGGAACAGGGGCAGGAGACTGTGAGTGGGAAAGGACAGCAGAGGGATGGCTCGGGAACAGATGGCAGGAGTTATCAATTTAAAAAAAAAGCAGAAAAATAGCAGTGGGAGTTGCACAACCATGTGCCAGACACCCCTTCCGTCACCAAGCACCGCCGTTCCAGGCTGTGCTCACTGTGACAAGGGCCAAGGAACCCAAAACCTGCCCAAAACTTCCTGGAAAACCAACAACAAGGACTTGGAAAGGCTCTGGGCTCAGGCACAGCTCTGAGGGGATGGCTTAATCAGAGGCAATTTCTCGTGTGATGGAAAGATCTGGTCACAGAGTTCTGCAGAAAACACTTTAGTCATTTTAATAACAAAGCATAGGAGGGGTATGTGTTTGATGGCACATCCCAAAGGAATTTAAAAGTTGATGAATCCACAGTTGCCCCACCTAAATTAAATTAAAATCACAGGAAGTGAAAACCAATCGGTTTTTTTGGTTTTTCCATATTCACATGACTATAAACAGCCCCCACTAAGATTACAGCAGCAATGCAAGGAAAGCATTCAAAGAGCTGCATGTGCCTGAGAAGGGAGACCAGTTCACCTCAGGGCTTCACCTGCAGATGCTCACACATCAAGGAGAGACAGAGGATCTTCTGGTTAGATTACGTTCAAAAATTGCTAAGTATTGCTTCAAAACTTGCTACACGTCAGAGCAAATGTCTGACATCTCTCTGAGAGGTTGGAAGGTACTAAGTGGAGAAATTATGATCCAGAAGTGTTTGAATAAGATTCAAAAAGAAAAATTACCAGGCTCGATGTGGCAATACTTGCAAATATCTGAAGCTCTGCCTGCAGCAATACAGATACAAGGATCAGAATTTACCTGAGAATAGAGATAAAACCTCTGTCCCCAAGGATGAGAGATGGATTTGTGTGAGGAATCTGGGTCAGAGGTGCAGAGAGAAGTGAACAATAGAAGGTTAAAAGGTGGCGAAATGAAACCCTCCAATTCTCTGTGAAAGGCTGGAATCGGGGAGGAAACAATGGCCAATAACGAGGGAAAAGTCTTGCAAGTAGCAGCTTGCAGAGAGAAAAGCAAAAGCAATGACAGAAAGCTCCAATAGCTGAAGGGGAATTTAAAAACCTGATTGAAATCTATCAGCCATATGGAAGTAAGCAGCCAATCTGAATAAAATATGGCTGGCTGGCTTCCATTTTAACAGGTATATTGCAATAAAAGAAGCAACTTATCCAAATAAAGCCATGTATTTTCTGTAGTTTTGGAAAACATTCTCCCTGGAATGGAAAGGCCAGCCCTGACAAGTCTTTCTCAAGGTTTTATACTCCCAGAGCACTCACAGCCCCTCATTTCTGTTATTCCTGTTTGGGTTGAAAGTAACATCCACTCTTACTCTGAATAATGCAAATAACTACAACAAATATTTGTGCCTCTCCTCCATCCATTTGTGTACCCTGATAACAAAGAGTTTTCTCTGCTGGCCATGAAGACAAGGAAAAATAAAATCGTTCAAAAAGTAAATAGTTTTTGTGAACTCTTCCAGAAAAGAGGCAATGGGTGATTTGCAGTCAATAAAACACAAAACTACTTGTCGTAATTGATTTCTTTAAATACGAACTGGGCTTATTTCAAGGTGTGTTTTCATCAGCAAGTAGAACTCCTCCAGAGTGGTTCATCTTTACACAGCAGCAAATTCTGAGTAACCAGCTCCTTACAAGTGTCCTTGAAGCAAGAGATTAACAACTTGTACGGTATTGGGACAGAAGGATGCATTTAGCTCAGACGATCAACTTGAACTGAAAGCAGTCAATTGTGAACCCCTGAAGCTGCATTCTTTTACTTCCAACAAGAAGAGAGAAAATAGGAATCAAATATAATTATATCCCACTACAATTCTTCTGCTCTCTAAACAAGCTTGTGAAAGGACAATGCAATTTTCCCCACTAATAACACACTGGGAAATCTTGTCCTGATGCAGCACCACTCAGAAGGACTGAAGCACACAACAAATTAATTTCATTCCTGGCATTATGAATACATTGAGTTGGGAAAAAATATTCCTTAACATCAGGGGGCTGTGCATATCCCAACCCACGTAGTTTATGCTGAGAAAAATAAAAAAATAACAAAGCCATGTCATTCAGAGAGAGTTTCATGGCTGGTGGCTCCTGTAACAAAGACTCTTCCCCTAAATCTCACACTCATGGGCCTCGGATGCAGCATTTGAATTTGTGGCTGCAGCCCAATGTCACAGAGGAGAACAAGGACAAATGCAACTACACAAGATGCTCAGCAAATCATCTGCACCAATATTGAATTGCACCGCATTCATGTCCTGGTGTGGTACAGAAAACAATCTAATTTTGCCTTGGTGCAACTTTCTTCCTACCAGAAGCTCTCCATGAATTCCTTAAGTCATTATGTTGTTCCAGGCTTTATTCAGTGATTTGATTTCACTGCTTTAATCTAAGTGTGAACCTCTTTAGTAAATAGTGGGACAAAGCATCTGCGCTTCCAAAAGTGTTGGTGGATCATGTCAGTTTTATTTAGAATAACACCATTTTCATAACTGAAAAGTGTATATTGCTCTCAATGAGGGGAAAAAAAAAATTGGACTCTTGTAGAAGTTTCAAAATATATAACTGCTCAGATGTTAAAGTTCATGCATGAGTGTGAGGTAGGCAAGGCAGGTTGGGTAAGAAAACAGCAAAGAAAG
>VYZP01012619.1:0-19508 GCA_013400635.1 Hypocryptadius cinnamomeus
GCTGTGACCAGATTGGGTTTTGGAAGCAGCTTGAATGCCTTCCCTGCTCACCTGCTCAGCTGAGTGCAGACAGGATGGCTTTTCCCTCTCAGTGATCAGAGAGGAACTAATCCTGCCAGAAAAGCTGGCTGTCAATTCCACTGAGGCTTCTGGGACAACTCACTTGAGGAGGGCACTCATGCATCAATGTTCTATGAACTTGGATTTGGCCCATTTTAAATTATTTAGAAAGCATTTCACAAATACATCATTTAAAATAGTGAAAATTTGCAAGTAGTAGGAGAAACTCTTAACATTTTTTGTTATATATTAACTTGTCCTCAAAATCATTGTGTCCCTTTTTTTAGCTGCTTACAAAGCATGCTAGACAAGCTTAAATGTCAACTCAAGTTTTCTTCTGCAGTTCATTGCAGGAAAACATTCTATATGTGATGGTGTTCATATTATTAATTCTCTTTTTAAAAAAGGCACTTGGATTCAGACATGCAAGCAAGGCTATAAATGAAACAGTAATATTTTTTTTGTCATTTTAATAAGCTACCAATGGAAAGCAGGGGCTTTTGTATACTTTTTCAAATCTAATGAGAGGCAGATAGGCATCTGAAGCACAACAGCCTAACTCTGGCACATGAGAGAATGGAATTTCCTGGGAACATAATGAAACTGGCCAGCCTTCCTTCCTTTGCCAACCTGAGTTAAGTTACAAAAATAGACAAAACCAAAAAACTGCACATACCAGGCTCCATCTTGAATCCATGAGCCCTGAGCAACACAACAAAGGACAAAACATCATCACAGACTCCTCCTTGTTCTCCTTCTGGTTTCAGGAAAAGATGAGATACTGTCAGTTGTCTATCCCAGGGTGATATATACTCCATGCCAACACTCCACCCATTTTCTGCCCTATTCCACCCACCACTTTCCCTCTACCTGCTGAGGAAGAACATATGGGTCACTGAAATCTGCTACTGCTCTCATTCTGCATCTCAAAATAAATACTCAGATATCTAATGCTGCACCTCCTACATGTATGTGATACTGTACCAGCTAAGTGTAGTTGAATCTACAGGAAGAGAAGAGCCTGTTTTAAACCTACTTTTGACAAGCAGAATAACTGAAAGCACTAGCCCTGCAGAATATTTGTAATTGGGATTTATTTTTCTTTTTGATTCAGGACTTAGGCCATGGATTTTTCCCCTGATAGAGTTCCTCTGCAATAAGGGCAGATTGTACCCTCCCTTACACCAAGGACCTTTGAAATAACTCCTTATATTGACAAAATGAAGAAAAGCATTTGAGATTTTAAAACAAGAATACAGTCTGAGGGGTGGGGTGTGTGTTTTTCAAAAGTCACCTTTCAGTAGAAGGGAATGAAATTGTGCAGATGTCCTGCCTTTTGTTTTCCAGAAAGCAATGTCAGAAGGATTGACTTGGCAACGAAGAGGTAACAGCACAGTCTGGACACTGGACTTGCAGAATATACTCAGCCATGTGTCACTTAATAGAGAGCTCTCTGGACCAGAAGATCGATGTACAAACAGGACAGATGGGGACTGACAATTGAAAGAATGTAGAGGCTCATCCAAGGCTTACAGAGACCTGTCATTCCTGGGGTATGCCTACAATCTCCTTCAACAAAAGAGCTCCTGAGGGAAGGAGGGGATTAGTCAAAAGTTGAGTGAAGTCTCCAGGGAAGATGGTTTCTTGGATAGAGTTGTCAACAAAAGGAATTGTTTAAGACTATTTGTGATAATTTCCTAGAGGGAGCTTCTGCCATTACTAACAGGATTACCAGCATACTGGTTCCACACCAGCAGAGCATTAGACATGTGCATTGCAGACTGGTTGCTTAGAGCTGAATTCAGGGGTCTTATACAGCATCCCAAATGTGGGCAGGTGTTGATGAGCAGAGGGGAGATGGCAGAGAATTAAGATGCAGCCAAATGTAGTCCATTTTTGGTCCAGCTGTTGCAGAGAGTCCTGGCTCATTAATGAGTTTCCACAGTGTTTTAATCTCCTTGATCTCAAGGCTGCTGACAGACCATAAGAAAGAAAGCTAATCTGAGGTGAGTGCTGATGGGGATACATGGGGAAATCGGAGACCTCTTTCTCAACTGCAGTTACTGTGACATTTCTCATAGAATTCTTCCTGGAAGAATTGGGAAAGCAAGTAATTTACTGTGTTCAAGTACTAGTCTGCTTGGTTTCAGTTATCTGGGATACTTTTTCTTAGTTCTGGGGCATAGAAACCAGTAGCCTTGGTGCAACCTCACAGTACCTCTGGGAAGAAAAGGAAGACAAAGATAAATCACGGAGGTGCAGACATACAAACCTTCTTGAATATTTTTATTCATCTGAGTAGTGTCACTGGCATGGCTGGGAGAACTCCTCTGAGCAAGAATTATGCAGAACATTGAGGCACTGGAACAAAACCTGTCAAGGAGACACGGGGAACTCCATAGAAACAGCTGGAAGGTGAGCTTTTAGTTAAGAGAGCTGCATCTCCAGCCCCACTCCAGTCCACTGTTTACCAAACGCACACTGCAGATCTGGGCAGGAAGCAGCACAACAGTTTATGTTCCCCTTTGCCCTTGCTAGAGACATAATTTCAGAAATGTATAGATTAGCTACATTAAGGAGGACATAGACTATCTGCAGGCACTGCTCAGTTAAGAGGACAAGATTTTCCTTAGGTTATGTTCCTTAAAATTCTCTGCCTTGATGAAAAGGCAAGCTATGTCCTAAAAGTCTTTCTACCTCTGTATTGCATGGACTTGGATCTCCCAAACATCAGCCAATCTCAATCAAACTCCCTTTGCAATACTGAACAAAGCTGTACATGATGCCCAAGTTGGGATAGGGCTTGTTTTGCATTCCTTTTGCATTCTTGGAGATGTTTGGACTAAGAGCGGTGAAGAAGCAGAATCTCCAGGGCCTGCAGTGGGATGGTTGTGGCTGAATGTCTGCTCCTAATTGAGAGCAACTAAATGCTGAAGATATGTTAATGAAAGGATTTGATATGCATGGGCAGTGAGGGATCTAATGATGAGAACTGAGTCGCTTTTCCTCATGTTCTATCCAGAGCATCAATTGTAAATTTCTTCTGCCCTGGAGCAGTGGGACAGAATGGCTTTACTGTTTTACATAGCTGCCACCCCATAATGTCCATGGCATTGCTAAATTTAGCCATATGCTAAATTGTCAAAGAGTCAAATGATATCTTATAATTCTGTATCTAGAGGGGCAGAAAGCCAGGATGACCCTGGATATGCTGCAACCCAGCAGTCTTCTGTTCATCAACTCAACATTGTAGGCCCAATGCCTAAAATGTGCCAGATCAGAGAGAAACTGACTCCGAACCACTCCTCTCCTCAACTAATGGGAATACTGTTTACATCAGGAGTACTATCTCAACAGATTTTCTATCCCCTGGCCTGCACAATCTCAGGGGCAACAGCCTTTGGGGAGAATGGCTGTAGTGTTGTAATGAGTCAGAAAGAGCAGGTAACAAGAAACATGTCTGAATCCATGTACCAAGTTAGTGCCACCCAAAAAGGCAGTTCTGCTTCCTCCGTTTCCCTCCCCGCTTCAAGATTTACAGTCATTCTCTTTTTCTCTCTGTCACCTTTGTAAGCCCTTGAAGAACTTACTTAATTCACTAAACAGATGGAAGACTATGAACTCTTTTGCTGAGTTAGTTTTTCATTGTTTTAGTGAGCTGAATCAGATTGCAGGGAGTACCAGACTTATGGGGAGTAGGAAAGGAGGAGGTGGAAAAGTCCATAAAGTTCATATTCTCTTATCTCCAGCCTGCTCACATCTAGTTCCTGTGGTGTGATCATCCTCTGTCACATTTGCATGTCTGATGTTGTTTTAAGATAATAACTGAATGGGTTCTGGCAAGCAAGTTCTCGGTACTGCTGTCATTTATGTGGGCCTATCTCAAATCCAAATGTTTGCTGTTGAACACCTCACAAAAAGTCCCAGACGTTAGCAGAGAGGTGCAGGACTGACCTTTCCTTCCCCCCCCACCCCCCCCCCAAAAAAATACTTTCTTTTGACAGGGGCAGGATGCTTTGGTAAAGCAGGTGAGAGTTTATAAAGTGCATGTAAATGGAGATCATTGTGCTTAAGGGTCATCAAACTGTTTCTTCTCACCACCTAATAAAAAACCAAAACCAAATCCAAGGTTTTTGAGAAATCCTTTAACATCCTCCTTTATGTTAAGAGAATTTAACATCAGACTTAAATATTTGCTTTAAAAACATCTGGAGGTAAATGAAATAACTTCTTTCCCAGGCCAGGATTCTGTTTTGTTTCAGCCTGGAGCAAGTTTGTTGGCCAAATTACACATGTCCAAGAAAAGATCCAAGGGCTTTAAAACTAGCAAACCCCTGTCTGTCATGGTGCAAGTGGGCAACGCTCTTTAAAGTGTGTGTGGGGGAGGGAAATGCCAGGAAAATCCCCCTCACAAGCCAGAACTGCATTTGGGGAGCCCAGATGAAAGCTCTGATGCGGGTCATGTGACAGGTGTCACTTCAGTAATGATATTGGGGCAGAGATAAAAGTCCTCGCCGGCTGGTCATGTGACATCGCTTCATTACTGGCACAGCAGGTGGTCGGAGAGACTCAATGCCTTTATTTTTTATTATTTTTTAATTTTTTTTATTCTGTGATAATGAGAAAATGTTTAAACTTCCATCCCTGTGTTTAAACACTTCTTCATGCTGACAGCAGCAGGAGATCCCTTGATCAGCTGTCAGATGGGAAAGTGCAATTTTTCTGGAAAGTAAACAGCGTGTTTGCCAGTTGGAAATCATTTTCTGTTTGTTGGGACTGCTAGTCGTGTTGTGATGGAGCCATGTCACAGCATCTGACAACTCGGGAGTGGGGAATAGAAAACAGGCTGAGAAATGGGGTTTAGACTCTGCCTCTGATAACAGCAGCTTGAGATTTTTGACACTTCGTTATTGTTATTTTGTGGAAAAAAACACAACTTACGGGTTGCTATGAAACTTTTAAAGCAGCAGCTCAGTGCCAGTGTGAATGTGTGGGACCTCCTAAAAGAAGCTCCTGCATTTTATTAGAAACTTTCCTAGGAGAAAAGCAAAAAGGACACAAAGGAGATGAGTAGGTGTGGAGATGTGTGGGGGTGAAGGTGGTCAGATCTCATTCCTGGCTTGCAAGAAGAAAAAAAAAACAGTCTTACTAGCAAACTTTACATGGTTCTGATGTCAAGTAGGCTTGGGTAACCCACTGGGAATTCCTGGTAAGAAAAGGAAGGCAAATGTGGTCACAGGGTCATGCAAAAGAGCTCAACCCCACCCTAAGCCTAGCTGAAATCAGAGGTGTTATGGTCTCCTTCGGAAGTACCCTGGAACCCAACTAAGTTAACTTTAAATGCTAATCAGATTTTTTAAAATTTTCCTGTTAGGCAAATACCTTCTCAAAGTCAATTCCTGTTGAGAAAAAGGAGATACAGATATTATACACATAATTCTAATTAAAATTAGGGTTTGAATGTGCCTATGCAGAGCCACACACAACATTTTTCCTAGGCAGACACAGACAACATCTTTTGTGCAGAATCAACAAATCAACCTGATTTCAACACCGGGAAAGTTAATTACTCAGAGCACGGCTCAATCACTAAAAAATATTCGCAGCAATTATGTTACATTAAAACCTTGGTAGCCTCCCAACAAATGCTTTCCTCTGCGGGCTGCACTGCAGCATTCTGCCTCTTCCTAGAGATCCCAACTAAAAGCTTCCTGCCTGTTACAGCGGCCGGTAGCTCACCCGCACCCCAAAAGGCTGCCCTGGAGCCGGTGCGTTGGCTTCAGTGCCTGGCTGCAGCTCCGCTGGGGCCGCTGGGGCTGGGGGCCCGGCTGCAATCAGGGGCTGGGCCCGACCAACAGCAAAAACCATCCCAAGCGAAGAGATCAGATCAGAATCTGGCCCCCGTTGTTAGCGGTCATTAAAAAACATTGCACTTTTAATAGGAGCTTATTCAATTAGCAGACTAACAGGCTCCATCAGATAAGCTGGGGATTTCCCCGGGAATCTGAGTCACATACGCTGAAGCTGCTCTGCACTGTATGGTTAACCCTCTCCATGCAGAACCAGCATGAAGAGGCCAAGTCCCAGGAAAGGGCTTATTTTTGGGTTTTTAAAGGAGAAGAAGGAGCCCTCCACTTCGCCTCGAAGCCCCCGGAGGTGCCAGTGCCGAGTGAGTCACACACGTTGCAAGGACCCAGGAGGACCATGGCACCAAACTCACTGGTGCAGACAGGAGACTCGCCTGATCTCCGATAAACACGCTGACATTTGGCAGCCTGACAGCTTCACAGTCCCATAAGAGGCTTCCTAATTAGAGCCTGGGTGAGAAATAATCCACAATTTGAAGTTTGTCTCTAGCTTCCTTGCTGTACTTTTTTTCTCCTCCCTTTTTGTGCCTTTTTTCCCTTTTCAGTGTTTTGTCTCACACATTCTCAATACATCCCCTCCCCGCAGGCGGAAGCTGTTTGAAACACCAAGCAGGATAAAGGGTCACTTTTGCCTGTCCTCTCAGCTCAGAACAGCTCCCAGCAAAAGCACCCCTCTTACATTCCAGCACTGCCCTTGAAGGCGACGGAGAGATAAGGCAGGGGAAAGGACAGTGCATGGTGAAGTTTATAATGAGGCAAAGTAAAACCGGTCTGGAAGAAAACCAAGCCAGTCCCATTCATTCCTAGTCAAGCAAGTAAGCCAAAACTAGTGCTTCTGGCAGCAGGAAAATAGAGACTCTGGGGCTCTCGGTCTGGATCCAACCCTGAACTTTGCTTTCCTCTTCAGCAAGTGCCCCAAACAGCAAGTCATGGCATCCTCAGCCCTTCAGCTGGAGCCAGGATGTGAATTTAGCACTGTCTTCAAAATGTACAGTACCACGATGCTGCTGTATCATAGTAAGACATTCAAGCAGCTGGTCATATAATGAAATATACTTTTTAGCAATATGTACTGGTACACAGCCTGACCTTTTAAAGATAAATCATATTCTACTCATTTACCCCATCACATGTATGTTCTCTGAATAGTTCCAGCATAGTTCTTCAAATGAAGTAACCTGTGGAATTGAGATTATATCAATTTTGGCTAAGACAAGTATGACTCTTTTACCGTATTTATCTCTTAGAGGTTATTTGCTGATGGTGGGATTGTTCTCTATTTAATATCCCAAAGTCTTTTCCAGGGTAGTGAGACAGGGTAGCAGGGCTCTTAAAATACAAGTCATTGTATACACTGCAACAGTTTGGATACAAACATCAGAATTCACTTTTTATTAGAAGGTTGTTCTCCTACGCTGTCCTCCTCAGTGAATACCATATGCCCTGGATAGCCACCAGAAACAGGCAGAAACTTGGGATTCTCCATTCTTGGCCATACATTACATCAGACAGCTCCATATGTTACCGGTCAGCAGGATTCCAGATGATGACATGGGAAAAATACCTACAGGTAGTTGACCATTAGCTCTCTCCAGAGCAAACAGACTTCATTCAAAATATGCAGTTGAAGTTATTTCCAGGACAAACATATTTATTGCTGAGATACACTGGAAGTTCTCCATCTAACATCACTAGAGTTCAAAATGTGTCTCACCCAGAGGACTGGGGGTCCTTGGGGAGTACCTCTCCTTGAAGTTTCACTTTGGGAGCTTGATTATGATTGCTGATGCCCAAGTGCTTCATGTGTTGCAGATGTCTATGTATGGTGCAGCTGTGAGAAAAGAACTGTGGTCCTACACCTTTGTACTGGGGAGAACAACCCTGCACAAAGACCAAAAAGGACCATATGATCATCTTCACCTGTAGCATCTGTACTGCTACAATGCTGAGGCTGAGAAAATTGTTTATCAGAATGGTATTTCCAACAAACAGGTGTTTGTGAAGTAAGCAGAGATACCTCCTCAGGATTTAATATTAATAAATTCTCTGAACAGATTGTAGTTGTGTGTTTTCTACCATCCCTCCCTATAAACTGAAGTATGGATTAGTATTTATAGATCCCAGCCCACTCATTTGCTTGGAACACCTCTGAAGCTGTGGGAGATGTAGCTGCATTCATAGCCAAATGGCATCTCCAGGCTCCACACAGCATCATGGCAGAATTCTGCCTTTCAGCATGGTAGAAACCATGGAAAACATTAGATGATGTACTGGACCTAAAATATCTGGCTCCGTTCCTGCCCTGATATTTTTTGCATGACAGATGAGTATAGACATGAAGAAGGAAGAGAGCATAGAAAAGGGGAAAGCTCTCTGGGAGGACTGAGTGGGGAGGAGACGAGGCAGAGCTGTCCCTGAGTGACTTGTTCCTTGGGTACCTGTATTTCCTTGTGGCTGCAAAGTGGGCACAGGGGTCAAAAGAACAGCATTATACACACACATGCCTGTTTGAGATGGACCATTTTAAAATTCAGGAGAATCAGATGTCAAGAGCAGGTGTAGTAGCACAGGAGAAAAGAAAAACTGTGATTCCTTCCAATTAAACCTCATATTTCCTGGGTTTAGAATTTCAGTCATTTAAATATATTTTAGACTAAGTCTTAGAAATAGAAGTTGGCAGCCTGAAGGAATTATTTTTTTATAATTTTATTTTAAGAGATTAACTCAAGTTGATAGATTTAGAGCATATTTTAAGTTTGTTGGTTTCAGATGTTTAAAAAGAAATTTAAAATAAACAAACAAATTCCAGTAGAAAATTTGGCAAGGGCTGAATCCTTTGGGCAAAATTTTCCCAGGAGAAACATAGATCTCTGATAAGCAACAGAGGAGATGCTGTATTTCACAGCTGCAATGCAGATCTGAGGCCTCTCCAGAGACTCCCACACGCTAAACAGGGATTTCTTTAGTTTAAATGCCAGATCCACTTTGGTCCCAGTGAAACTCCAGAGGGGCATTATCTAGGAAAATGGGGCATGTTTAATCCACTTTATCATTAATGCAAAGAATAGTCTCAATATTTGTGAAAATCAAAACCATGTGTTAGGGAAGGTCCTTCGTATCTGGAGTGGATTAAGCTCTACGTGCCAGCCTTGGCTGGGCAGCTGGGCCATAGTTTGTCTGTTTGCAATGTCTCATGACAGAAGTCTGTAATGAGGCAAGCATGAGCCAGACTGCTGGCCTGACTGGGCACTTCCCTGAAGGATGTGCTGGAAAAATTTATTTCAGTGACTAAGGCTGGAAGTGCCACAGGTGCCAGAGGAAAATAACAGCTCTTAGCAATGCAGTCTCACTTTGGCTTCACCCTTCTCATCAGTAATGGTTGTTGCATTTTCTTTGCAGAATTTTCTCTGCTAATTAAATCTGGACCATTTCACACTTTGACTGGATTTAAAACAAAAAGGCTGAAAAAAATTACGTCTCTGAACAGAGCTCTTGGGTTTATCACCATGTGACAGTACTGCCAAGGTCAACTATCCCCATGATGAAGTCTGGGAACAATTCTTAAGAGCTAAACACAATGCTGGTGCACAGATCACCGTGCTGATGCTGGTGAGCTGAGGGCGGAGCTGCACGGCCTGCATGTTGCAGTTGGTGAAAAGCCCCAAGATAAACTACACCATGCTTTAATGGGTAAATGCTGAAGGCTTCTCACCTGATTAGAGGTCTGTTTTATATAAAACCCTCTCAGAGCCATTCAGCTGGACACAGACCTGGAAGATTTAATGACATTGAAAGAAGATGGTCTGCAATAGACCTGGGAGCAGGGATGCTGACCATCAATTGCAGATCCTGTGCAAAAAGAGATGAAAGACAATTGGAGATAGCTGTGAGCCCCAAGCTTGCGACCATGTTTGAGGCTCCTGGAAGCAGAATGAGGCTGTCTTGGGGGCTGAGTGAGGAGGGGCAATCTGAGAATGTCTTTGAAGGTGGCAGAGAGAAACCCAGGAAAGCAGCTGCCCCGCTGACAGAGGAACCTTCACCATTTGGACATGACCGATGCAGGCAGACAAGTTGCTACCCATCACCATGTCTTCAGCGAGCTGCCTGCATGTGCCCAGGCTGCATCACAGTCTCTGCCAGGGCAAGCTTGCTCCACTCAATACACTGAGGAAAAAATGGGAGGCCTGGAGGGAAGCAGTCTGTGAGCAGCCAGTGTTGGACCCTTCACATCCGCAGTGCCTGAGGCAACTGCGGAGGCAGGACCCTGAAGGGGCTGCTCTGGGGCCGTGGCCTGGGGCGAAACAGTCCCTGAATTTGGCCCCAACCTTTTCTACCCTTTCATAGCAGGCAGTGCTATGCCAAGTCCCCTTTGGTTTGTAAAGTGAGGGAGAGAGAACATATAGCCTCATCTTACAGATTTCCACCCACCTGCCCTGTGACTCCAGATAAAGTTTTGGAGGGAAGTGGAGCAGAGAAACCTCCCCAGTCGTGAGCGTCTCTGGGCAATGCTCACTTTTGCAAGGGGTGCAGAACTTCTGCGAAGCTGCACGTCTTTCAGAAGGAAAAGCCATACCATCCCCTTCAGTTGAACATTCTGCTTCCTTCAGACAGATCATCCAGCTGACACTGAAAGGCAGCCTTAGGTGGCTTTTTGAACACACCCAGCATGATCACCACATTTACCAGGCCTCCAAACTGCTTTCAAGGGTCTGAAGATATCTTCCATTGCTAGTATGATTACAGCTCTAATGAGATTAGGAGCAAGCTGTTTCTTCTAAACAATGGTGCTATCTCATTCTAAGCCATTTAGATTATAATCTGCTCTTCCAGATATTAGTATTTTCATATTAATGTAGATCCTTTTATCCCTGTAGCTTAGCACTGGGTTCTGATTTATTAAATAGCTGGCTCCCTCTGGACTAGAGGAGCAGGATGCTGCGTTGTGACGAGCTTAATAACTCACTGCTCCCTATTAGTAAATCACAGACTAGTGCTTCACATTTGCAGAGAGAATTGGGTTGACTTTCCCCTCAGTCCTTGAAGCATTTTAGTCCTGTTGTGCAAAACTACCTACTAACGATCTTTCTTAAATGAGCCAAGTGCTCTAATATGGGTTCAGCCCACTCGACTGAACTTTTACCAGCAATTTGGGGAGTGAAGGCAAGAGCAGAGTTAACAGAGTTCACTGGCTTTTCCCATCAAATGATGCCAGGGCACTTTTCTGGAGGCACCAGCAATATAACATCCAGCAGAATTAGTGTATTATTTTAGAAGAGCTCATGTTTTTTTAATATCTCCAGGTTTGAAGCAAAGGTTGAAAGTAAGGGCAGCCTATTTGCATTGTGAATAAAGTTATCTGCCTCCTCCACCCCTGCCCCTGCATCCCTGACTGGAATATGCAGAAATAAATGCCTTGTAATGATCCCTGGGGGGCTGAAGCTTTGATATGGATCTTGCCCGGGGTATAGTGGTTGGGAGAAGTTCTGCCAGACTGAAACCCACATGGAGTGGGGGAGTAGGCAGTCTTCCTCCGAGTGGGAAAGAAGGGAAATTGGATTATCTTGCTAGCAGTTGGTGTTTTTCTGTCTGCAAGAATTTACAGATGAGAGGCCCCAGCTGGGAAGTTAAACTCAGCCCTCTGCAGACAGCAATGTGTGTTTTCCTCATCTAAATAAAAGAGATGATCCCATCCAAGTTCTGGAAAGTTTTTTTTCCTGCTTTGGCTGTGTGTGGGGCAGGTGGGTAGAGAAGCAAATTTGCAGGATTTGAATTTCAGTTTGGTGGCTGCTGAAAATGTTGAGTATGTGTGGCCATGTGTTTGTAAACACAGATTACTCTTTGGATGTGACATCTGGCTTTCAAGGAGCTCCCACAGTAGGCAGAATCACAGGAGTACACACTTCAGTTCCCTCAGACAAATCTATTGTAGGACACTATTTTGCAGTTTACAGCACACTGAATAAGCTCAAAAAACCCAAATGCAGCTGAAGGCCCTTAATAGAGAAAACCTGTTTAAATGGGCTGCTTTCTGGGAACAAATTGTTGAATAAAAAGAACACCCTGGCAATGGGAAAGTTTTCTGCGTTGCCAAGAGGTTCCATAAAAAGACTATTTTATAGCATTAACCCATTCCCTGTAGCAGGCAGAGCACACTGCAGAGGATCACAGGCTGCCTGGGAAGCAGCAGCAGAGAGATGGAATAGAGCAGCCAGACAGGGCTCACAGCCCTGGGCAGCGCTGAGGCGGGCTGGTGCCGTGGGGATGATGCCAGACCAAGCAGCTTTTCCCCTGGGGTGTAGACACAACACCTTCCTAACAGAGGGGATACCGGGAATGTTGAGCAAGCTCCCAGGCACACAGGATGTGCCAGGGAATGAGCAAAGGGAAATACCAGATTTTTTTCCTCACAGAGAAGGACAGGATTCTACAAGAGAGCTACTACAGACACAAAGGAACCAAGACATAAAGTGCTGCTGTTGTTTTTCAGTTTTAGGATGCCTCACAGTAAGTTTCCAAAGTCTCCAGCATCCTTATGCATCAACTGCAAAACCCCAGTAGCAGCATTTTGGGATGATTTGCACTGATTACTCGAGAATTGCTGAAGGGTTTTGAGAGAGGCATTTATTCCCCTTGCTTCTTCTGTGCAAACTGTAGGTCAGGCCTGGCACACAGGAGAGCGCTCTGGGCAGGCTGTGGCATACCCTGCACCACCAGCTATGCCAGCATGCTGTCTGTGTAGCACATGGTGAATGAGACCAGAGAACTCATCCAGATAAAAAACAACTCTAGGGAAAAAAAAAATGTTTATTTTTCAGTTGGATTGGTTCCTGCCCTGGGTCACTACACAGCAGGGAGATTCAGGGATGAGAGCAAGTGCTGAGGATGGGATCTGTAAACTGTCAGTCAGTAAAGGTCCCCACCATCACCACAGCTTTCTACTCCTCTGTGTGGTGGATTAGAGTTCATTTTATGTAGGGCCTTTTCTTTCACCCCAAGTTTAATTTTCTAACAGTTGCAAAGATGTGATTCAACCTATAACAAGAGCTAGAGAGTCTTCTTATGTCACATAACAACGTTGGAGTGTCAGGCTACATCTCACTGTGGGGCTTGCTGCAAGGATCCCCAGGATCCCAAAAACTTAAAAAATTCTGGGGAGGATTTGGACTATATAGCCTTTAAAGGTCCCTTCCTACCCAAACTGTTCTGTGGTTCTACCTCCTGCAGATAGAGGAATTGTCCATTTATGTGCCACCATCCAGCAGCACTATGTGTAAATCCAGTCTCAGGAACAATAGAGCTCTCTTATTAGTATGCTGTACAATCCATACATAGCTCTTTCCTTTTCAGCTTGGTTTCTGGTCAGAGGGATGCAGCAGCTCTGCTCCCAGCTCTGGGATTACTGACTTCTGGGCAGTGAGTGTAAGGATCTGCCCCATTCTCCGCTGCAGGCGGAAAAACACCGGTCAAATCTCACGAGGCACCTTCTCACCAGGCTGCACGAGACTTGTCTGCCTTTCATTGCAATGGGCTACTTTTAGCACCAACTGCTTCAGTACCAAAAGGTGTCATGGAATTTTAATGGCCACAGATGGCCACAGCTTCTGTCTTATGTCTTATCTGAGCCCCCCACCCTCAAAGCAGCACCACAGCAGCACCATGCTCCTCTTGGATGGGGAGAGAGTGGACTCAGGTGAGTGAGAGCTGCCAGTTCAACACCTCTGCTGCCTGCAGCTCAGCCTGGATTTTCCTTTCCTAATACAGAACCTGTTGGCTGCATGCAAATATGATGGAGTCAGGCAACAGAAAACTGTAGGTGAATATCAAATAAAATAGTTTTGATCCATCTCCTTAAAAACATTCCAAATCCATGTCCTTAGGGTCTTTGAGGCACATATTAGCTGGAACACCTTCTTTTTGTACTGGATGATTAGATTCCCACATTTTTCTGTAGGCAAAGGAAGCATGCCCAGATGCAGTTCATAGCAACTGTGCAAATTCATTTTAAGTCGTGGCCAGATGTTGGCAAGAAGAGACTGAAGAAAAGCTCATGCTATTTTCTCATTTAAGTATATAGGAAAATGGATCCTCCTATCCAGCTGTGAGCTTTTCCAGAATACACCCCAGAGTGCAGCTGATGGATGTGCCTCCCACAGCCCATAGGGTTTGATGCTGTTCCAGACATGCTTCATGGGGAGTATTCCATTCAAAATAATTATCAACTTGAATAGAGTAAGTACCAATCTATGCAAAACCCACTTTGTCTGCTGCCTGGGAAGAGATTACAAAGCACATTTGGCTATTGTGTGCATGCTTGTAAATTTTAAAGTCCTGGGTGAGATCTCTGTGTCTGGAGAGCATCAGAGGATCTTGAGAGCACTAAGGAAATTTGGAACCTAAGTCTTTCTACTTTTTCCTCCCAAAGGAGTCCCAGACTGTATTCAGTAGAAGTCACCACAGCTTCAGTAACTCCTAATAAATCTTACACTAGCTTTAGATTTGGAGAACCCACACAGGAAAAACCTGCTCCCAAACTCTCATCTCCCATCTTGGTTACATTAATTTCTCCTTGCTGTCCTTCCCTGACATCCATAAGGCTCCACCTCCAGCCCGGACAGACCAGTGTAGTGCAGCTCTGACTCACACAGCATCGCCACCACGTTGCTCCCAGTCCCTCCTCTGTGGCACCACTTTTCATCACACCACGTAGCAGGGCCTTCAGGCTCCTCACTAACCCTGCTGTCTTTTGTTGTCCCAAGAGATCTGTTCCACTGCCAATGGGATGCAGCTTTGCTTCTCCAGTGCTAGTTGCTTGTTTTCCTCATTGGCCTTGGACTTCCGGCCATGGTGTTCTTGTTTCCAGCTGCAACTCCTTCCCTCAGCACAGGCCTGCCTTGGAAGGTGTGCACAACAGCACCTTCCTGGATACCAGTATCCTTTGCAGTGACCATAACAATCTGCCTAAATTAGTCCCAGGCTTCTATACTTCACTTCGTCAGAGGTATTCCTTAAAAGAACAGGAACATTGGCTTTTGAGGTGCATCTCAGTTTTAAAGACCCTGAAGGCAAATGAGACAACAACCTATGTGTAATTTAAGCCCACAACAGACTCCTTGAAGACACAGTAGGCTGGAAAAGTCCCCACTGTGCTCTGAACATGCTGCCACCTGAGGTGCAAGTACAGATTCCCCACACGTGGTTGAGATTTGCAGACTGGACCACAAAGTTTTGAGCCTTAGGCTGCGGTTTGATTAGAAAATAAATCTGACTCAGGGGTTCCTGTATTGATCAAAAATGCCACAGCCATATGACATGAAACATGGATCTAGCACTCCACCAAGTTAAACACATTTAGAAAATTTAGACCAGTCAGTTTTTTCATGGCAAGGTGTTGGAGTAGACCAGTTCCTACCCCACACTACTGTCCTGCCAAATCAGCTAAAAACTGTCTACCACAAGTAGACATAACAGCATAAAGTTGCATAAATTCTGTGTTGTGTGCTTAGACTAGTTTGACAGAAATGCGCTTGTGCGTATGGGACTGACCCAGGTTAACTGGGGACTGCTGAGTGATCTGTCAGAGCCCAGATCCACAGTGCTGGTAAAACTTCACCCTGCAGAGCATTGTGGGGTTATTTCTTGCAGGACAAGGTATGATTTTCAGTGTTTGCAGCTGCATAGTTAATCCTGCTGCAAAAGCTGATACAAAGAGGTTTGTGTGGGCTGTAGGCAGCTTTGAGAATCCAGTAAGAATACTGGAGATGGCAGCTGTTAACACTGAGAAACCTCCTTCTGGGACGAAAACTCTGCAGGCAGACTGGCAGCTCTAAAGCACATCACACACCGTGAGTGAACTGTGCTGTCTGCAACAAGAATATTGGTAACCAGTCACAACACAAACACGGGCAAAGGTGAGAGCCCTGTGCCAGGAAACAAGCACAAGCAGCAGAAGGGGATGCGTTTTAAGGATGGGAAGGTGAGTGGGAGGAGGTGCCCGAAGCAAGGGATGTTGGCATGGGATGGGGTAGCCGGAGGAAATGGGGCAGCCAGGCAGAATGGGTACTCAGCTAGGATGGGATACCCAGGATTATGGGCTTCCAGGGTAGGATTGAGCACTCAGGAGGTGTGGGGCTGCCCAGAGGGGATGGGGTGCCCCTCCTCCATTCCCCTGCAGCCTGGGAGAGAGCTGCAGAGGCAGCACTTATGTCTGCGGGGAAAGGAAGGGGTTAACTGGATTCGGATACCCCCCTCTCTGTTGAACTCATTGATTCATTTTCTCTGTTCCTATTTCTTTCTCTCACTTTCTTCTTCTCTCTCTTGCAGACTGATTAAAAACTCTTTGAGTTTGAAGGTTTTTGTGTCAAAACAGCTCAGATGCCAGCTGGGTGCCAAGCAGTGAATATTCATGGTATTTAAATGTGACAGTGCGGTGGGGGCTAAAGGACGGGCTAGTTAGCTCTTTTTAGATGGAGATTAGCTGCCTCTTTGCTCCTAATCACCACTGTTGTTGAAATATTACAGCTTCTGTTACAACCATTAATGTCCTAAATGAAGAACAGGCTCCTCTGAATAACATCAAACACAAAATGGTCACTTCCAATTTTAGCCTGTTTCTCTCCTCTTAGTTAATGTGTGTTTTCATTTCTGTCTGGGGACCTGTCTTGGTACCATACGGTGGTTCAGCTTCAAACCCTGCAGGAGAGGAGCTAGCCTGGCCCGAGGAGCTGCTAGAAACCAATGGAGCATTCATGTCTCAAGAGAGGTCAGTAGCTGGCCAGAGGCTGTTATTTAGCTCATGAGGATGGTGGCTGCTTGGAGTCGGGAATGGGTACCCAACTGCAGGTCAGTCCTACATGGATAGGCATTCAGAATCTGTCACTCCAGGTGAAGCCCCTGTGCCCTGCACAGGATGGACGAAAGTTATTTTCCTGCACCAAACAAGAGTGCAGGGAAATGTGAGAGGAGGCCCATCACTGGAGGGGTGTGCAGGAGGGCACAGTGCTGTATTGCTCTCGGGACTGGTGTTTGCCAGGGCCAAAATGAAGCCCACAGCCCTAGCTTCCACCAGGAGCATTGTAAATGGTGAGGTAAGCCAACAGGCTCCTATTTGAGCCTATTACTCAGATAAAACTCCCACTAAAGTCAGAGGCTGGATAAAATCTGTGACAGGATGGTGTGAGTTGGTCCTTTCATGGCAATATCTGGAGGGAAGCCTGATGGAAAATACTTTGCAGCAAAACCTGCCCAGATGTCCAGTGTGTGTTTGGCCATTTGGAACCTCTCTGCATTCATCCCCAAGAACTGCCTGCCGTTATCCGAGAGCATGCCTGGCAGTGTGACGAAGAGGAGGGAAAACCCATGTGTGGTCCTTAGGCTCTGGCAAGAAATAGCAGAGCAGAACACCAGGCTATTGATTTCATGTTTGCTTTAAAAACAACCTAAGTGCATTCCTGGAGCAAGGCTGGTCTGGAAGCCTAAATAAAATAATATTCTTCAGCCTTGAAAACTGACACTAGACTTCAATGGGTGCTTTAAAGTCCTGCCCCCAGACTAAGACTTGCACATTTCCTAAGCTCTTGTCTACACACAAAAATGGTGCTACTTTAACTAGATCAGTGTAGCTAAAGCAACATATCCCTCTTCTCTTCCATCCCTTTCTCTTCCATGCGTGAAAACTGTTAAAAAGCATCCTTATTTGACAAAACCTTCCTTATTAGAGGGAAATAGCTTTTTACTAATACAAGACATATTAGTGTTAGCACATCTAAGTAGGACAAGAGATAGCATTACTGTTTTGGTAGCAAAAAATCACATCCATAAACAGCATGCTTAGTCTGTCTCAAAAGGGATACACAGAACAAGCCTACGGAAAAAGGCAAGCAGAATTGGTCTAACCCATCTTCCTCATGACAAGGCTTATGTCCTGCACTCCACAATGTGCAAACGATCCCATCTGAGGTAGTCAGGGACTTCTTGGACTGTCACGACGCTGTACAGTATCTGGATAAAATGTGTGCACAGTATTTATAATGTACAGGGAACACCACTGAACTCAGACCTTCCACAGCATAAGCAGATCAACAGAAACTGCATGTTAGCTAGGCTCACTAGAAAACAAACAAGAAATCCCCTAACAACCAAACAGAGGCCACAATGCATTCACAGACACAAAAAAATAGATTTGCACGCTGGGCTGTAAGAAATGCTAATTTCCATGGATGGTACCAGAAATATGTGGACCTGACCCTTTGAAATTCTTTCCTTATAGGAAAATTGCATTGGCTACCAGTGGGCTCCTGAAAAAAAAAAACCAAAACAAAAAACATACAGCATATAATTCCCTTCTAGCAGAACATCAGGACTATGGATTTCAACAAATTGCATTTGATATTCAAGATACTTTTGAGCAATGCAGTTGTACAGGAAAACCAATACGATTTCTCATTGGTACCTTTGTAAAGGCAGACTGGTAATAATAATAAGCATCATCATCTTCATCATCATCAAACTTCTAACTTCTGTCTTGATGCTCTCAGGATTTTCCTGCATCAACCCTATTCCCACTCCAGCTGGACAACTTCCCAAATTTCTAAATTCTGTACTTCAAGCTTCACCAGTTCTGATATCCTCAGTAATAATATCAAAGCTTCAAGTGCCTTATCCATTGAAGTTAGGATGACCTGAATAGCATTAGATTTTCCCTTCAACAGTGGTTGTTTCATACTTTATGAGTCAATCAGATGGTATTTAGTACATACACCTGGTGGAATAAAAAACTAAAGACAGATGGATATGGATCCCAACAGGCAGCAATTTGAAAACATGGCACCAAGTACATAAATAGTCCCAGTCTGTTCTTTGACGTATCAGAGTGCCTGAACATGCATTTCCACATCTTTCTTTCACTACAGCCATGTAATGTGCTCTCTCCCCACTTTCTAGTTCACCCAAAATATGCAGTTGCCTTCTTTGCTTCTTTAAAAGTCTCATCTTCCCTCTCTCTACTCCATCTGTCCTTCTTCAAGACTTCAACTGCTGACCCCATGCCCTGTTCAGTGCCCTCCCCTTCGTGCTCCCTGGCTTCCTTTGTGTCCTTTCAGCAATTCTGTCTTTATCATGCTGATCTCCCCTCCTCAGCACAGTGCTACAAAGCCTTCCCCGCTCCTCCAGAGGCACCACTCTTCACAGCAATCCCTTCTCATCATCAGGATCTCTCTTTATCACATGCCTCTTGAGTGTTTGTTTCACCTGCCTGAATTGATAGGTGCAGACCAATGTCCAAATTTGATTTCTGAAAATATTACTAATAAGGAATTTTATTTTTGTAATGTGCATGGCTGTATATTACAACAGACCTTCACAACTATGAAGTTGTCTCAGGCCCCCACTGTCTCCTGGTGTTCCAGGTGGCCCAGCTAACAGAGCTTTTCCTGTTTTGTTTGGCTAGGAGGTACACGTCTTTTCTTTCTGCTCTGAAGCTGGCTTCAGGCTGGGTACTTGCCCTGCACACTGCAAGCTCCCTTGGCTGTTGGCTGAAGCAAAACCCAGTTTAGCTGGGAGAACTCACTTAGAGATCCCTGAGCT
>VYZP01012627.1:0-39151 GCA_013400635.1 Hypocryptadius cinnamomeus
TTGAGAAAAGCCTGATTTTTAACAGCTTTGTAACCTTCTTATGTCTAGCTGTGCCAATGAAGGCATAAGAAAAGGAATGAGTGGAGGTCCCCAGCTCCCAGCTGTATCTAACAGACCATGGAGACTGTGGAGGTGGGTGGCTCCCCTGCTGTTTACAAACCAGCACTGGTGGGCTGTTAACACTGGAAGCAACAGTACTTCACCAATGTCATCACTTAACAATATAATATGACAGCATGTATAGAAGCGATTAGCATAAATCAACATAATACCCACTTTGCAGCATTAGTATTGAAAACTTTCATCCTCAAGTAGTGGGGAGGACACAATACGTGATGAATTGTAATGATTTTTCTGAAGTGCTCTCACATGGCATAGTATGTTTGCACAGTATGTGCATGTGAGGCTGCACGCACATGTATTTTCAGAATATGCATAATACTGTAAGTTACAGCATTAGTTTCTAACAATAACATTCCAATATATCTGTGATCTTTTCTTAGACTTAAAAAAAGAGACAAATTTGCAGGAGCTGCCAGATGATGAAGGGTGGAATGAAAGGGGTGTGTGTCTGTGTGTCTGTGTCTGTGGGTGTATGAAGTCATTTTGACTTCAAAGTACATCGACCTGTCTTTCTGTGTCCAAAGGGTCATAATGTATAGAGTCATATAAATAGAGACTGCTTAAAAATATAACTTGAGGTCACTCAGACTCCTAGGTTTGAATTACAGATAAACATATTTCAAAGTGTAAACTCTGGACGTGAGGTACAACCTTACATGCCACTTCCATCAATTTTGATAAAGTAGTTTCAATTTTCAGTGTAGTAATTCAAAAGTCTTGTGGCTTTTTGACAACACTGAGCTCTGCTTCTTCCCCCTCATTCTCTGTCCTTCCCTCCAGTGCTTTGTTCACACTCTGATCATTACCTATTTCAAACCTGAATGCTTAATCACATCCAAGACGTCCATGAGACGTCTTCCAAAGTCTTCACTTTAGGCAGCATTTTCTGAACAAGAGATCTCTTTGGGGTTAAGATGGCACACACATTTGGAGATGGCAGGCAAAGTACAAATAAAGGAAAAGTGCTGTGCAGGATACAACAGGAATTCCTCTCCAAGGGGAAAAGTCTATAAATTCTCTAGACTCTACAGCAGGTCAGGGTAGTTAAATTCTCCATTCCTTTACTACCAATGATGACACAGAAAACCTGAGGAAGATCTTCATGAGTGGTGCTGTAGTCACCCTCCACTGCACTTCCCTAAGGTGACACCCTGTTTCCCAGCAGAAAGCTTACCACAGGCCTTGCTTGCCACCATATGGCATTGTATCTCTGCACTCACCCTTTCAATCATATTAATGCCAATAATGCAACAATCTTTTTCTTTTATAAAGGTCTTAACCTGGCTTGTGCATTAATTTAGTCTGCCAAGTTATTTATGCACCTATAAAAATGCAGACTAGGCATCCTTACAAGCACAGGCACATCCTATTAATGCTGATCTGAAAGAGTTCTGAGCTCACCGTTACAGGTTTTTGATAGTGTTGGCCCATTACTGAATGTTTTCTAGGGGCCAGAGGTGAACAAGCTGATTCCGAAGGGGATCCATCTGTGTCTTCCAGCTTAACCTAAAGTCTATTCTATTGTATAGAATTTTATTCTATTCCCATTGGACAGACTCACTCTTCTGCTGCATCCAGACAATCTTCTAGTATTCCCAGACTGATGGAAACAAACAATGCTGATGTATGTCCAAACACTTCTGCTGTGGTATTTCCAACCTATTTCAGCCACCCTTTCAGTAAGCGTTGGGAATGTATAGTACTGCTCTGAAATGAAACTGTATTCCCAAGCTTTTCTTGGACATTTTGGCAAAACCTGCTCTGAAAACACTGAGAGTTTTGTCCAAGCGAAGCCTGGAAGATTAGGCTGCATGTGGCACTCCAATAATAACACCAAAGTAAGGAGTATTATTAAGAGGCAGTTTAATTTTTGAACATATCATGTAACACACTGTGAAAGTAGCACAAGGTCAAGGAAAACATCTATTATTTAATTTGACTTGGAGCCAAACTAGTGGTGATGTTGAAGACCACACTTCCCACTCTGAATGGAACTTCATTTATTCAGTCCTTGCAACTTCATCAAAACTTTCCACTCACTCTACCTCCATCTGTCTCTTTCTTAGCAAATACATCACAACCTCTGAGGGCCCTTCCATCTAATTCTTTATTTCTCTGCCAGATAAATGAGGAACACTCTTTACTCCTCTACAAGCTACATTTTTTGTTTCTATTTCTGCCCTCAGCTGAATCTTTTAGCAGCTCCAGGAAAGTCAAAGCAGCAGAGATAACAGCAGAACCTCATCTTAGAAATCAATGTCATTGTCATCGAAATTCTTCTTCCCAGACAACATTGCCCCTCCTTTCTTGTACAATAAGATGGTGATTTCACATCAAAGGTAACCATGACAGCATCATGGCAGACATATTTGTTTGGTAGGTGGGTTAAAGTAGCTCTTCAGTACTGTATGCCTATTAACTTTATTATACACAGACTCAAAAAAATCACTATTTCAGTCATTAAAAAGGCACATGTGAATGCAAGATTTACTAAGCCTGAGTGGATGTGATCAATAATTTAAATACTACTGGATAACAAGTAAAGAAAACAAAAATAACAGCTTTGGTTTCAGGATATATGTAGCTGTCCTATGAACGTAAATATATTAAAACTTTTCTGCTACATTTTATGGCTCTATATAAATATCAAAATAGGTTTATAAGTTGAAAGGAGAACATGCCAATTCTAAAATAATCACTCACAGCACTTCAGTTTATGCAGTTAAATTTCCCAGCTAACAGCATTCTGCAGGCAGTTGCTCTCCTGCCCAGGAGGCAAACTACACATCTGTCTTTCCAACACTCATGGTAAATACCATCAGTCAGGAAATGCAGACCTGCCAGAGCACATTCAAGGACAGTAGGGGTAAGGGGACTCATCATAGCCACTAGTTGCAACACAACCTCTGTTGGGTAGAGTAGGGGGTACTCAGACAAGACAAATGTCTACATAAGGGTGCCTTTGCATTAGTGTCTTTTTTTGCTTCCCTTGGCATTATGGTCTTCTGTTTCCACGCTTTTACCTGACCAACATCCTCAGACAAAGGTCCTGTCTTTCTCTCCCCTTTTCTGGATGAAAAGGTCAATATGGAGAAAGGTCACTTTGCATCCTGTACTGAACAGACCAGTTATCTCTGGCACCAGAAGTTAGGTTGAGTCCAATGAGGGCCACATTATAAACCTCTATAAAAGCAATGCCTTCACTGGATGTGAGTGTGCTTAAAATGGAACCTCTTGTGAGAAACTTTATGGGTACCACAACCACTTGGCAATGGGATCCATTTATTGGCCTCTTCCCAACTGCAGTAAACTGGAGTTTCTGTAACCCCAATGACTGTGTAGGACTCCAAGGTGGTTTGATTAAAGGTTTCTGTGAAATGCACTATGAAGTTCTGCAGGTCTCCTCTCAAGGCCAAGAGGAAGCTGGGTCCCATTTTTTTTTTTCCAGATCTTTGTTTCTTGTAAAATTAATTTATCATAAAGGCATCACTGGAAAGGGAAATGAAAAATTTGATGAGCTTCTACTCTTTCCTGCCTTTTACTTTGTTTGTATTTTTCTTGGGATTATGGATCTTGGACAATATGCAAGGCAAGTTTGGCTTAATCTGTACAGCTTTATTTTTGCATTATCCAGAATCATTCATCTGGCATCAAGAGATTTCACTCAGATAACCTAGATATAGTCACAGCAGAATTATACTGGCATACGAACCCAACTTTTTATTCAAAAAAATATCCTCCTCTGTCCCAAAACCTTCCCTAAATCCTAAAGAGCAAGACCAGAACAAATTAAAAGGAATCAAATTTCCTAAAGCCTTTCTTTCACAGAACCTTACTACTCAGTACCACTCAGTACCATCTCAGTACTCACCTTAGTACCATCAGAAAACCTGATGCATCTATTGATCATCTGATGGCAGAGCTCAGCATCAAGTTTTCCCAACCACTTTCCAAGCTACCTTTTTGACTTACGGTGTGGCAAAAAGTCGCTGTCTCCTGTTAGACTCTGTTCTTGGGCAGGTCATTGGATCTTCTTGGGTGGAACCTTTTCCACTCAAGAGAGTGAAATGCTCTCTAGCCCCAGTGGGTACCTTCTGGCATAGTGGTGAATTAAGCTATTAGAGCTCTATAGGAGGGTGGTGCAGGAGTGCTGATCTGAGTGGGAGTCAGATCAGTTCCTAGGGGCCACTGTGTAGATGATGCGGGCAACCTCAACTCATTTTCCATTAGATCATAGGGCCAAATACTGTTTTCCCATGACAGGGAAAGCTCCTGAGCAGCTCTTCCCCAAACTCAGTCGAAGAGAAAGAGCAGCAAACAAAACACAGGCAGCAGTTTCCCTGAGATTTTGTAAGACAAATATTTCTACTGATAGTTTCTCTGAAGCCTGCTTTGTCATGGTTTTTTCTCTTTTTAATTTATTTATTTATTAGCATTTTCAGTACTCCTTCTGCACCAGAGCTTTATTTAAGGCTGCTGGCTGGAAGCCCCTGGGAGGATTCCCAGTCCCCTGCGTGGATTCCCCTGTATGCCACAGTGTTACAAATGTGACCTCCTGCCTTGCCAGGACTTTAAAGGGCCCATCTGCCCTGTCAGCATCAATCACATTGGATTTTATAATTCAGCCCCTCCAAAATACCCAAGTTGTAATTCCCAGTCCTAAACAGTGTCCAAAGCTATTCTCTGCTATTCTCTGCTATTCTTCCTGTGTAGAAAGAAAAACACCTAATTTAAAGCCTAAGTTTCCCCCTCATAACATTTATGCATAGACTGTGTTACTGCTATTATATTCTGAAAAACAGTTATTTCACCAAAATAAAAAATCCTTTTCATAAGTGCTTTGCTCCCTATGTTTTTTTTATTTTTCTTTTATGTTGCATATACCAACAGGGGCCAACTTTATTTCAGTATTGACTTGGATTTTGATGAATATGCTTCTATTTCATTTATTCTTTATTTGTGCAAAAGCTAGGCAGTATTTTTACATTGTTTCCCACTTCCTTTTTGATTAAACTGTTATATTTGATTTTCCAGAAATAAAGCAGCACAGAGATAGAGAGAGTGAGAAAAATACATCATCTTTGATTCTCTCCTGACTCACAGCTCTCTAAGCTCTGACCCAAAAGCCCACCTTAACTCACTGGAAATAAGTGCCCAAAGGGAGCCGTCAGAGAGGAAGCTCTTCAGGAAGTGACTACCCAAAGTGCTAACCACAGGAAAATGAGGCCTTTTCCACCTAAAATTAACTGAGCTGCTCAAACAAAAACACTAAACCTACTATAACCCTACTAGAATAATAATAATAGATGACCCAAGTCAGGCCTTTTAAACTAAATTGCTATAATCAGTATCAAAGATCAAAGATCAAAGGCCATGAAAACTTCAGTGCCATTAGTTAATGTCAGAAAAAACATGTCAGAAAAAACCCAGTTCATAAAAATTCAGTGGATAGTCTTTTTCCTTTGCAAAGTATATCTCTTTTTCCTTCACATGTAACTTTCCAAAGCTCTCTTCTTTGGGGCTGGGGGTATCCCCATTCTTTGTTTCAGCTTAGGCAAAGAGTTTTCTGAGCAAAAAGTATTGCCATCTACAATACATAGAGTATATATATATAAAAAACTTCCCTTTTTGCTGTGTACCCACAACAGGATTTGGCAGTAAACTAAGAGCAGGACAACAGCAATGGGAGCACAGTTTCACCAGTGCCACTTGTTAAGGGAAGGAAATTTACTGTTGCTTCTTTGAGCACCCCCATGGGACATGGCTGAAACATCCTGGGGGAAAGGAAGAAGAAAACATCACAATAAAAAAGACCATGCAATGTAACCCTGAAAAGTGAATCTGATGCTACAACCCTCACAGCTGCACAGGAGCTTCCCTGCTCCCCTCCAGGGAGAGAAGCAGCTGGGGTGGTGTGTCAGGAGCTGGGCTGAGTACAACCCAAGGAGCCCCGCTGAGAACATGGGCAGGCAGCACCAGTCTTGCCTTGAGGAGCACAGTCTATCTCTGTGAGTTACAGAAAAATGCAGAAATTGTGGCAAAGCACAAGGCAGTGCGTTCCTTGAAAGCCCCTGAGCAGATCAGTGATCAGGAAGAGAGCCCAGTCTACCCCGACTACACTCCTTTCAACGTCAGCCCTCATCCTTTTTAAGCTCACTCTGCCCTTCTCAAGACCCAGAAGTGGCATTTGTGCTTTGGATGAGTCTGTGATAGACCTCCAGGCTGTGAAAGTACAAGCTGCCATCAGGTGTGCTTCCTCTCCTTCAGGTCTCTTGCAGTGCTGCTGTATGCCAGGGCCACCAGCCTGCTCACCTGGCAAACAGACAGCCTAAATTGTGCTGCCTGTTCCAGCTGCCTGCTGCTGGGGCAACCAGCCACTCAGCTGGAACAGGAACCAAGACCTTACCTCAGAAACCTTACCTTAGAAACCAGTGACCAAGATATTTATTTACTCAGTAAAGGAGCAGAATGGTAGACAAAAGTCACCAGTGTAGAAATAGTGGAGAAGGCTAAGCAGTCCCTAGTGCTCTGGTGTGTTCTGTACCAAATCTCCACTTCCCAGCCCCTGATGGATAATTCACATGTAAATGGTTGCTTAGAGACATACATGCACCACTCACATGCTCCTTCTATGGAATCAGCAAGCAGAGTAACTGTGGGCATTAACAGTGCTGCTGCTGCTGCTGCTGTTGCAGCAGCACCTGAGCTGGCTTGATCAGGACTCACCTCCTTGTCAGAGGAAGTGATTTTTGTTCAAGAATGTGGAAATAACTGAAATATATATTTCCTAAGCTAGTATAGCCACAGAGAAGATTTCTTTGAGACTGTGACTGACCACCCAGGCAGTCAAAGCTAACACATATTTGAACAGTGATTTGTAGGAATCTGATTTTACCCATACATTCATAGCAAGATCTAACACTTACCATGAGGACCACAAAGGATTTGCAACCTGTCTGCTAAGCCTACAAGAAAACTGAAGATTAGGTCACAAGGAAGTCAGCTATCCAGCCATTATGCAAAACTTCCTAAAAGGCAGTGACATACATTTAGCAATCCCAAAATCAGAACATCAAAAGAAAACATTTTTGCACTAGTTTTCCTTGCTATTTCCAGCCTATGTCCCTGTGAAGGGAGTAGTGTTTATGGATCCAGTGTTTGGAAAAGTAAGCTTGAATAGCAGTGTCAAAGGGTAATTGGCACAAAAGAGATCCCTACATTTGGAACAAGAGGAATTAAGTTTTCCTAAGCACATTGGGACCACAGAGGGCTTGTTGTTGATAGACCCACAAGTAGTAATATTACCAGGTTCATGCCAAGGGTCATAGCATGCAGTGAGACAACAGTTCCTTAGAGCAATGAGAGCAGGGTCATGACTCCTGTGTGCAACTGATTGATCCTCAGAGCTCAGATCTGTGAGACGCACAGGGAAAAAAATGTGAAATTTACAGCATTCATTTACACTTGGCTTTGAAAGGTTTTTATTGAGGCAATGATCACCTTGCATTTTTCCTTTTCAGTTACTGCCTGAAAGTCAGTGGAAGGATTTGAAACAATATATGACCATGGGATTTTATCAGCAGAATATATTAGTGCACTAGTTACATGCCAGGTAAAGTTTTGCAGCTGTTAGTAGCTTTTCTTCTCAAGGGCTCATATCTGGAGACTGGCCCCTAATTTCCATTCAGCAGAAGAGAAGCTTGAAGCCTTGAGAAATGACAGTGAAACTGTGCAACCAGCCCAGGGACTCAATTCTTAGTTTATGTTCTTTACAACCACAAGTAGAAAAGTGCATCGAAGTCACATTTCCACTTTACTGATCTTGAACTTCAACTTTCAGAATGGACTTGGGGAATATTTAGGACAACCTGAGCAGAAATGAGGTTTAGGGTGTTCTAAGTTATACATCTGGTATAGAATACTGGAGTGCCCTGCACTGCTCTTGTAACCCTGACCCTCAGCACAAACTGCCTCCTTTCCTTAGGATCCTCCTGCCTGTTTGCCACCTGAGAGAATTCTGTTATCAAAGGCATACTCTGTTGCTTCTTTAATGGGTCATTTATATTTCTGATGACAGTAGAAAATAGTAAGAGTCAAGGTTTAAGAAGGAGCCCATGGCTCCAACACACAACATTAAATAAGCCTGCTAGAAACATCTGCGAAGCTCAGCAGAAGTCATTCTGAGTCTTGTAACAGCTTTCAGTCACTTCAACTGAGTGTAATGTCCCAGGTACATTGGTCCTAGGTAATGTCCCTTGGATTCCTGAACAAGATTATACAACAAGAAGAGATTTAGTAAATTTTGAATGAGCCCAGAGTTAGGGCCCTGGGAGTTTGGCCAGTGCTAAATGAGTACAGATATCAATAAAGCTTACAGCTACATTCTTTCCTATCAAGCCTCAATGCTTGGATTCAAGAAGCTCCCATAGAACTGCACACAGACTGGAGTGCTATGATCAATACTGGAAGAGGATATAATGCAACACTACTAATGCAACTGGTCCCATTGAACTCAACAGAAATTCTGCCATTTTCTTCATTCAACCTAGGATTTCACCTAATGTGTCTTTTCCAGCTCTAATATCTGTGATCCTGAGCACATTACTAAATTGCCAATTGGATCTGCCAACCATTACAGTCTGTGATTTGTCAAGTACTCTATTTTTATTCACTTTGCCGCTGTTGTCTACAGGATTCCAGTAATAACCTATTAAAGACATTTAATGTTAGCAATTCAAAACTGAAAAACACAAACTACTGAGGTGGTGAAGTTGCCAGAAGAGACATCAAGGCCTGTGTTAGAATATCTGATTCAACAATTCCTATATGTGTAAAGCCTGCAGATTGGATAATTATGGTTCCATCAGCGAGCGGTGTATTTATTCGACCCAAATTCGGTTATCAGAAGTGTTTACAGAGAGATTGCCATGGCAGAAAGGGCTGGAAAATATGGACAAATAAGGATGTCTTATTAAAGCTCAGTTTTTGTGAGAGGTGCACTCATTTTCAATGCAGCTACCCAACAGTTACAGTCCTGAGCAACATGGTCCAGTAGCATACACAGCAATTAAGGAGGACTCTGTCATACCTGTTATTTAGTAAAGCTCAAAATCACAGCTCAGCACTCAATCAGATAGAAATATTGTTTTCTTATAGTATCACAAAAGCAAGCCTTGACAAAAAAGGAGAATATCAAATGCCTCTTACCCTTGCTAAGTTGTTAATGGTGGAAAAAACACAGATAGCTACATGCTTAGTCTAGTTTGGCATCAATTTGTATACACATAGAGAAACAAGTTACAGATGTTTAAAAAGTTATGACAAATGACAAAACAGTCCTACACTAAAAGTGGCTGCAATAAATTGCCTTTCAGTTACGGGTCTGTGGTGCAACAGTTGATATATATGGAGTGAAAGTAAAGGAAAGGAAAGGGTGATAGCCCCACTCAACTGATAGAGGCAGCATGCAGCAAATAATTGTTAAACAAAGGTGTTGTGAGAACCCTAGACAGACAAGTATTCAAAAGCCAAGGAAATGATCAGTCCTGTAAGTCAAAAGGCAGAAGTAGTCAAAGCAATGACAAATTTCTGAAAACTTGAAACTACTGAAGTTTATTATCATTTACAGTTCTTGCAGATTTATGCTCCTTCCACTGCTCCTTAAAAGACTTACTCTTCAAAAGACTCTTTAAAAGACTCACTAGCTTCATTGCCTTTCTGGTGAAGGCAGAGAGAGTAAGTCCTGTAAGTAGAGAGTAAGTAGAAAGTAGAGAGTAATTCTTATAAGGCGCAGCTGGGGGAGCTGGAGTTGTTTAACTTGCAGAAAAGGAGGCTCAGGGGGACCTTATCACTCTCTATGATCACTTGGAGGTTGTAGCATGATGGGGGCCAGTCTCTTCTCCCAGGCAGCCAGTGACAGGATGAGAGATAGGCTCTAGCTGCGCCAAAAATTTGGGCTGGACATCGGGAAGAAGTTCTTTCGTGAAATGCTTGCTAAGCATTGGAACAGATTGCTCAGGGAGGTGGGGGAGTCACCACCCCTGGAAGTGTTCAAGAAATGACTGGACATGGCACATAGTGCTGGCAATGTGGTGATCAATCAAAGGTAGGACTTGATGATCTTGGAGGTCTTTTCCAACCTTAATGATTCTGTGATTCTATAATATTCAGGAGGCTCCACTGTGTTTGGCTCAGCCTATGTGGTTGGTGCAATTCCAGCAACAGATTTCTTCTATTTGGTTCTCAGTGTCTCTCATTGTCAGTTAAGATCAAGCAGCCCTGCACATACAATATGATTGCTCATGAACAGTTCTGACAAAAATTTGTTTGGTTTTTTTTTGTTTTTGTTTTTGTTTTTTTGTTAAATATTTTTTTATTTCTTACTAAGTTCTAAGGCAAAGTCAAGCATTGCTTTGTGTCACATTTAGTGCCTAGCGGGATTCAAAATGTTCATCTACTTTGGGAGCTTTTCTTGCATATATTTTCATTTTTTTTTTAAACTAAAGTACATTTTTAGAGAAAAGCATCCACTTAAGCAATATTGAGACACTTTAATTTGGGCAGGGATCGGATAACTCCAGGGGTATCTTCAGTCTATTATTCTGCAATTCAAAATGTCAAAAAAATCTTTTAAAAGTCATTCAAACCGATTATTTGAATTGACAGAAATACATCCTTTTTTTCCTGTTTAACTAGACCTATACTTTTCAGGATGAAAAACTGACTAAAAAATTTCAACCAGATCTAACTTTTTCTTTGAATGTATTCATAGAACTACACTTTTTATTTTACCTCTTCAGGAAATAACCTGTTTGCAAGTCAATTTATCAAAATTACCCTTCCAGTGCATAAAATAATAATGTATTTCAGTTTGTGCTCTTGCATCATTTTAAAAGCAGAAGAACTAGGAAGAAGAGAAAAGAAAGAAAAGACAAAAATACATTTTAGAGCTTCTTAAAGTCTTTAGAAAAATATTCTTCTGCACGGGTCTGTTTTCGTCACTAAAGTAATCTGTTTTTTTTTTTTCTATGGGACTTAAAAGTTCAGATAAACTTCAAGAGTAGCTCATGACACGTTGTTTAACTATATAAAGTTTGTTTAACACAGTGCAAAAGACATCCAAAAACTTCTAACCCAACAATATATTACTGTTAAGCATTTAAAAATTATTTATTTAAGAAGAGAAAAAAAACTATTTATATTTAATGTATCTTACCTCTCAATAGAGCTTTCATTGATTTTACTGATACTTTCTTGGAAGTCAAAAAACATTCTCTTACCTAAAATGTTGACATGTTTCATTTGAAAAAAACCAGACATATTTGGAATATTTTATGAGTCAAAAAAGCCAACACAGATCCCTTTGTTTATTTAATTATTTAATGTTTGGACAGTGCTTTGCAAGCATAATACACACTTATTTTTAGTATTACTTGTGCATACAGCATTATCAGCAAGATATGAACAAAATGCTCTCAGCTTTGCAAGCAATTTTCTTGATTAATTTCTTTGTATAAAGCAGCAGAGGGAGCTCATACATTATTTTTGGTGTGTCACACACAAAAAAATGATAAATTACACGCGCACACACATGTGCGCGCACGCGCGTGCGGGTGACACGGCCCCGCGCACGTATGTGCACATGCAGCCAGCTCTGGGACGAGCTGCACAGCTACAGTGGCTGTGCCTGCACTTGTCACACAGACCAATAGGAGCAGATGTGTTCAGCGAAAAGAGATGGGAGTGAGCCCCGCATGGCCACGGCACACGTCCTCCAGGGCACTCTTTCTGGACTAGTGCAGCCTGGTCCCATCAAGATGAGACACCCATGTGTGCCTTGGGCATGTTCAGTGAGCTCCCAGAGTGCTTCTTCCAGATGGATTTTACCCAAGAGGAAGGCAGCTGGTATGTTCTGACCTTGATCCTGGACACAAACCAAAGCTCAGCTGGTGGGGGTGATCTGGAGGCCCTGTCAACAGCAAGCACTTGATCCACAGAAACTCACCAGCACCAGAGCTGTGTTAGAAACTTCTAGGTACCTACCTGAGATGATCTTCAGGTGTGTAAGGAATCAGATGGATGGCATCAATTTAGGCAATAGCATTTTGCTGGACTGACATGTTAGGAGCCTACATGCCTCTTTGAATTTTCTCCTCAATCTGTGTAAGTTTTGCAGGAAATGTTTCACAATGAAGGCACACTGAGAAAGAAGTGCTGAAGTCACCTAAAGGGTTGGCCATACTTCCTAAACTTCTTGGTAGTGTCTGATTGAATGAGTTCTTGGGAATATACACCCTCAACCAGCCCCCTGAAGTCAGTAAATCCGAAGTATTAGGAGGGCTTAACATAGTTATTGAGCAGGCCCTAGCATTCCCTGAACAGCAGAAGTAGAATTGTTATTTCCTTTAGGGATATGTAGAGTATATCCTCTTCTACGTGCTGGGCCAGCCAGCACCTTAGAAGCATAATCTGGCTTCCCTAGGCACTCCTGTGAAAGTCTAGGAGGAAACAATGGGCAGTGGATAATTTGGTGGAGGGCAAAGCCGGAAGGAAGCAGTTGGTGCACTGGACTATCCCATATCCTACCATATACAGATGAGCACTGTTGAGGGCAAAGACTGAAAACAATGGGAAAACTGGTCTGACAATACCTTTTATTTCCAGGATGGGCAGAGGTACTGGGAACACTGCACTACGGCTTGCTGGTTTTGCTTCCAGACCCGGACTCAGCAGATGCGAAGATGGCAACAATGTGACTGAAAAAAACCAGGGGAAAAACCGGTTAGAAAATGAGAGAAATGTGGGGATGGGTGTGAGTTGGGGGATGGGGCATAAGATGGGAAGAGCAGACAAAAATGGCACAAACACTTTGTGATTTTGAAAAACTTATCCTTTCAGGGTGGGGCTTAGGGCAAAAGGAATAGATTTGGGGAGCATTACTTGTCATACCTAAAACAGCTGGCCAAACTTGTAATGAAAAGCACATAAACCATCACTGTGAGAGAGGAAAAGCCATTGTTTTTATTTGTCTGTAGAGCAATATGTGTCACTGTTTAAATAGTAACTAATAACATGTACTGCAGCACTTCTGTGGTATTTTTTAATAATTACTGTTGTTGTAAAGGAGTTTAGTATGAAGTAAAACATCTCTATGAGGGAAAAAATTGCTACCTCTTTCCCCCTGATATTTGTGTAACTGAATTAAAAATACACAGATACATCGAGTCAAAAAACCATTATTCCTAGTTCAAGGAACTCAAGCTGAACACCTTGAAAAATCTCTCAGCTACATTGTTCTCTCATATGTTATGAGGATTTTTATTTCCTTTTTACAGCAGTAAATCGTCAAATGAAAGAGGCTTATATTGCACATACCATTGCGAGATGTGCTCATCACGTAACGTCAGAATGAACTATTTTTTAACCTAATATACAACAATTTAGCAGCATTAGAAGAACATAAAACAGATAAAAGTATAGCTTTTACAGCCATTCATCAATGGCCTTTTTTTGAAGAGTGCAGATACCTCCTCAGGCTAAGCATACATCTCTCTATTTCACATAAATACACAAAGTGACAGGGCTTCCAGTCAAAATAAACATTTGCTCTGTGTATACCTGATTTCCACCCATTTCATTCAACAGGAAAGGTACTGAGGTTAACAAACACACTAATCTCTCATCTGCTCTAGGGATGAGGATGTGCTGTATCCAACAAGTTGTGATTGAGTGTGTTCACAGTTTGCTGCTCCCATGGATGTCCATGCCTCTGGATTGATACTATTTAAAAGGCAAACAAAAGAACAAGCCTTGATGTGGATCCAACCAAAATTACTTTCAGTTTTTAGAAAATAAGAATGGTTCAAGGGGAAGAGGACAATGTCTCAGGTTTAGTAACTGCACAGGTAGTGAGGAGAACGGCTGAAGAAAGCATCATTTGGATGAAAATGCTACACAAGGTGATATAACAATATCATTGCACATTAAAAAAACCCAAAAAAAACCAAAACAGAACAAAAAAAACCAAACCAAACCAAACCAAAAAAACCCAACAAAACCAAAAAACTCTTATAATATTGAACAGCACAAAACACCTACAGGAGTCTGAGGCACCCAAATCTCACTAAATCTGAGGAAATCTGTGGTACCTAGAACAGAAAGTAATTTTTTGCAATTGTGGCTCTGGCTGCATTGCCTAAAATCCTCTGTGGAGGGAAATATGATGCTGGTGCCTTGGCCTGTCCCTCCAGCAGTTTGAACGAGAACAGGAACTGAGCACAGTTTCCTTACCTCCTGTGGCAGAGCTCATTGAGCATCACTGCACCACCAACATTAGGGCTGGCTCCCTTGCTGAACAGAGAATGAAAGGAAGTAGTAGGTCCCCTCTGAGTCCCGTACCTGGCATGTTAAACCTGTGTTGTGATGCTTTGCCAGGTAAAATACAAGATTCGGACATACTATTTGATGATCTCACACTAGGATTTCACACCACACTATCGAAGAAAATGTTGATTGAGTTATTTTAACAGTCATGATATTAGTTAAACCTGATTAACAGATTATTTTCCACTGACATCACTTCTTTATTCTATTTACAAGCTAAATAGGCCAGACACTCAATTGACAAATGCTCATTTCCCTCCATCTTAATTAACTAAATATTCTTTTACTTAAACAATCCCTCATTTTTCCAGAGACACAGTAACAGATCCATTAGAAGGGTCTATCTGATACCAGGGATATTTTATTTATGAGGACAAGTCCAAATGGTTACTATTTTTTAATGTTTTTATTTTCCTTGATACTGTACACCGTGTAATGGCTTTGGTCCAAACAGTAATCACACGATGGGTGCCGTTTCTTCTTTCTTGACCTATCACACTCCACATGATTTAATCCATTGTTTTGGATGTTGCCAATGATTTATTGTATGAAAAATGTAAATGATCTGGATGGCAGATGTTTTATATTTTCTGACCATTCATTTTCAGTGGGAATGTAATTAAAATTTATGAAGTGTATCTGCTGAATTGCATTGGCAATTGATGATCTCCTCCAGTGCTGTCTGTCTGGAGATGATGAGTGATTGTGGACAGTGAGATGTGTTGACAAGGGCAGAAACAGACGTGATGTTACTGTCATGAGCGAGGCTACCTGCAAAAAGGCTGCCGGTTTTTTTCTCCCCTTTTTTCCCACAGGAAGAAGGTGGCAACCAGAGCTGTCTTTCTTCTTGCAAGACAGAGTACAAAGCCTCTGCACACTGCTGAAAGCTGTCACTCTTCACGAGTACAATCTCCGTCTTGCTCAGCAATGGGCATCTGGAAGCCACGATACCAGTTATAACAACCCATGTCAAGGATATTAATTAAATTCCTGATGGCCACCCAGAGAAGCTAATGAGTGTAAATTTCACAACATCCCAACTCATAAGGCAGCCCACTTAACCTTTTCAGCGTTGATATCCTTCCTCCAGGAGGGAAGTAAGGGAAGTGTGCTGTTTGCCGAGGGAGCATGGAAAGGAGGAGCAGGGAAAGGAGGAGATACTTGGTCTGGCACAGTTTAAAATACAAACAGATGAGAACTGGATCTGCTGGATTCAAATATCACACAACAGAATGGGAAGGGGTTTTTTTCAGAACTGAGATCCCAGACAGTATTTTGCACAGAACCTTTATTGCTCTGAATCTGAGTGGATCTCCTCACCTCAGCCTCTTCCAGCTCCATGAGCAAGAGAAGCAGCTCTCTTTTTAACCCCAATGAGGTACACTTACTGGACCTTGAATTTCCCCTGCTCTTGACATAGCACACCTCTTACGTTTCTGAGCGCTGTGGAGGACAGAATATGTAATTACTATCATCCCACCATACAGTTACCTCTACAATAGATGTACAGACAGCCTAGATTAACATGTAGTGAATCATGTAAGTGCTATGGGACCAACAATTGGAACTGGGGAATTTCTGACACCCATCTTTATCATCAGGGATTTTGATCACTTGAATGTTCAAAGTGTTTTCTTAATTCACAAACCTCATTTACGATATCTACCATTAGGCCCTAATAAAAATGCCTTCACTCTGAAGTCATGTGGCCACCTTATTACCAGAGGCTGGTAAATGAGGATTTTATTCCAAAAGCAAACCCCAAAGGTAGTTTGTCACAAATGCCCCAGTCCCACTGCTGTTGCTGACACCACTTCCAATATATTCTGCCACTATGGGTGGGGTGCAAATGAAGGTGATTGTAGCTGTCAGTTCTTGAGCTCTGCTTCTGCTGAAGTCAGTAGGCATTTTGCCATTCATTTCAAAAGTAAGCATTACAAGCTCAAGAACTAATCCAAGCTTCAGGCCTGGTAGCAATTGTGACATTTGACAATGTATGATTCAAAACAGACAAGGGATTGAAACGGCAGGTGCAGCAGATGGTCAAGATCCTATTACACAAAGGCCTTTTTTTTTTCCATGTGTGCTCCTAGCTCTGCTGCTTCGGTGTGTCTCTGGCCTGTGACGTGCAACTGTGGCAGGAGAAGAAAAGAAATGAGGTAGGACTAGGGTCACAAAGTCTGGTAAGGCACATTTTAAAAAATCCCAAGGGATATTTTCAGCACAACTCATACCACAAAATGCATAGTAAATACTGCAGAACTTTGGGAGCCAACAAGGTTAAATTCTTCTTTTGGCTTCACTGCTGTCTTGTTGGGTGCCTCAGTTTACCTATATGCTCTTTTAGGTAACATGCCTTACCTGGCTTTGTATGCCAAAACTTCATTCATTAATACTGATGTCAAAGAGGACACTCAGCACCTCACAGGAGGCCCAGTGCACCTGCATTAGTTAGCCATAAATCATGGGAAACAACACTTTGAAGTGTCAGGGAGATTTAATGTGGGATACAGAACAGAAGGGGAATGTGATGAACTGAGCCCCAAGCCCCAAATAAGGAATTTAAAATGCACCTTACCCTTAAAAGTGTCAGCAAATGAAGAAAAAGAAGAGTGGGGAAGCCCCAAAGGCAGCAATTTTGAATGCTTTAGTTTTCTCTATTGACTTTAATTAAGCTCACCCAGGATTGCAGGCCTGTCACTTGGGGAACCTTTCCATAAAGAAAAAAGGAGTTTGCTCCCCAGGTGGGTTTTCCCAAGTTTCTCAGGCTCTCACCACAATATATGCCTGGCATCCATGACAGGGTCGTCAAAAATAATAGCTAAGGAATTCACTGTCTGTCATTCCAAAATAATTATGTATGGGGCTTTACTTGCAGTTGAGATGGGTTATATATTTCATTGAGAAAACCCATGTAGACTAAAACATATATTTATGTGTATGCATGTAATATATGAAGGTTGAAGAGATTAACAGTCAAATAAAGAATATGGGGGAACAGTGTCTGTATGCATGCATGTGAAACACATCGAGAAAGAGGGTGGAAAGCACTGTAAGCCCAAAATTTGTTAATTACCAAATGCATTAATGCTTTATTAGCCATTTATCAATAATTAATCACCTATTCTGATGTAAATTTCAAGCTTACAAATGCACCACAAAAACTGTCCCTTAAATATAAGCCAAGTTTTAAGGGTCAGCAAAACCATAGCAAAGATAGCAGCATATTCCCCTCAGCTGCCTGGAAGAGTTATTTAGTGCCTCAGCATCATGCCTGTGTCTAGGCATACAATAGTTTTTGGGTGCTTTCAAAGTCAAAATAGCATGGAGAAAAAAAAATGAAGAGAGCTTTCAAGCAGAAGGGGAGGAGGTAGTATACTCAGTGGTATTCTTCAGGTGCACAGTTTGAATAAAAATGCAAAACAGGATGCTCCCATTCAGTAAATATTATCATTTTTATTCACTCATTAATTAAGTTGCTTAATTGTTGCTGTCAAAAGACTCTTGAGTTTGTGACTGGGGTTGTTGCACTGTTTTGATAGTAGCTGAGGAAGTAAAAAGGCAGCATCACTCGGCTTGTTCTTTACTTGATAATAAGGAGGCACTGGTTGTAGAAGATCATAATGAAGCTGCAGAGTTGCATATGGAAAAAGATAGATATTTACAGGAAAAAAGGAAGGGGATAGGTAGGTTTCATTTAATCCATAAAATGTTATTCCACTGATGTGATGGATGCACCGTAACTTGTGCGTTATTGTTCCATTTGTTACTCCATGAAAATATTTTTAATACAAAGTATTTCCCATGTTTTAGTCTAGCTTCCCAAGACAGTCCAGAAATGGAAAGGGACTCAAGCTGTGTTGGTCAACACAATTATTGACATTTTTTTCCAGATCTGTCTCCAAAAGATTAATGTAAACTGGTTCAGGTACTGTCTCTTCCAGGACACCAGATTGACAAATGACCAATGCTTCCGGTATATTATTCATACATTTCTGAGACAGTAGCTATTCATGCCAGGATGATGATCAGTCCCATGTCACTCAAGACATTCTTAGAATTGATGCCCACTTTACTGCAGACATCTCGCATCTCAGCACCAAGCTGATGAAGTGCTGTGGTCATGACATATGAAGGTGTCTTTGCAAGTGAAAATGAGACTGATACTGCTGACATGGTGGTCCAGGCCCACCAATAACCACTTATTGACTCTTATTACTAAACAGACTAAATGGAAGACAGCTTTCAAAACAGGTTGCTGATGATGGGCTCTGAGTCAGATCATTACATGTGTATCTATACCTGTATGCAGGTCTGAAGATGTTGTAGGTTATGCTTGTCTCAGGTTGGCTCAAGAGTCACAGAAGGAGAGACTGTTGTATACAGACAACTAAGCAGAAATTGCTGATCAGAGAGAGAGCAGTGCTCGGATGATGGATATGGCATATAGCCACCAATTTTACCTTACGGCTAAGAAAGAAAGGTGTAGCTTATTCATCAGTTCTAAAGTCAAGCCTGCAGTTAGATCTGCATGTCTATTCTCTGTTCCCTCTTTTTTAATCCTCTGTAACAAAGCAGGTGATCACCTATAGGACTTACTTCTGCTCAAGGAGAAGAACTTTGCTTAGTGATGAAACTTCCTTGCCCAGGCACAAATGGGTGTGGCCTGCTCTGTGCACCATGCAGGGACTGTCATGACAGGGTCTTTGTGGTTTTGGGTGTCTCACAATGCCTATGCTGCTGGCTCAGATAAATTTCAGAAATAGGTTATGAAGGTCTTCAAAACTCTTTCACACATTGAGATTTTGGCAAGATTTTCATTATATCTCAAGCTGTCCAGATACACCCGTTAAAGTCTCACTTTCTTCTGTTGATAAGACACCACAGTTTGCACTGAGCTGTGCAATGAGTTTAGCAATGGACACAAAGTTCTTAAGGAGAGAAGCAAACCCAGTACACTGCTACGAACATCTCATATCCAAACGTGAACATAGGTTTTCTGAGCTGAAGGGCTCTTGGTCCACAGCACCACACAGTCTTAGCTGTCTCACAGGTTCCTTGGAAAAAAACCAGTGGCATTAATGAAATTACTTAGAGGTATTTGCTGCACTCATTACTTTTGATTCCACCAGAATCAAAAGAAAAGGCAAAACTACTATGAAACATTCCATTCTACACACTGGATGGTGTGAGCAAAGAAAAGTTTTCAAACATTTCAAACCTCTGAGTTATTATTATTCTGCAAAAAAAAAAAAAAATCATAAAATATACCCATTCATCTTACTAGATTTTATGGGTCAGTATAGCCTCTTTAAAATCTGAAGGCCTAAGAAATGTAAGGGTGCTGACTGATGAGCTGGGACAGCCTTACCTCAGGATAAGCTGAAAAGGTTGGCAGCTCCAGCTGTCTACTCTGCTCCTGGTGTCCAGATGTCTAAGCTGCTTGTCAATCAGCTCCCAAACCACTGCAGTTTACAGGGCAGACTTTGTACTGCAGCCGTCACTGGCATTGGTTTGCCTTAAAATGCTTGATTGTAATCGCTAGCTGAATTCTATGGATAATGACACAGGATAGAAAGAGATACCTCTACCACCAGTCCCCATAAAGGCAGTCCTGAGTAGTCAGAGTCCAAATGCACTTAAATGTATTCTATTATCTGCCATTGTGCTTTTACAAAAATATCACAGCACTAAAACATGCATTTAATTGCAATACAAACTTAAAGAATTCACAAGCTGCTTTTACGTAGACTTTCTGCTATCAGCAGCTGGAATTGGAAATTGTGGTATTAAGAATTGTGTCTCTTACATCCTCATTTCCTGACCCTAACCACCTCTGCCAGCCTGCAATGACAATATTGGAGCACCTGACCATCTTGCCAGCACACAGGATGCTGTCACCCATGCCACTCTCTCTATACCTCCTGTTCCTGTTTGTGAATGCAGCAGTGAACTCAACCAAGGAGTTTAAGTGTAAAGCAATGTAAGTTTTGTCTCTTCTTTTCTGATGTGAGCAAATACCTTTGCTTCACCTTTCCCTTGGCCTTCCTGATATCTCTTGTCATACTACCTTTTCCTTCTCTTCTGTCTGCTACTTCCTTCATCTAACATGGAGGGCAGAAGTTACTAGAGTCACTGTGAAAGGACACTGATTTTCAGAAGAAAAAATTGTTTCTTAGCTCTTCCCAGCAGAGTTTCTCAGGTGTATTCTGAAGCTTATTTAGGCTTCTTTTGTCTCCAGTGACCAGTGGTTAAATTATGCTCTGATAAAAGGAGAAATGAGCCAAAAGAAGACACCTAAATTTAACTACAAGGGAAGGCAGGTGATGTAAGTTCTTGATATAAGTTCTCAAACAGCCACCTGGACCTGAGTAACTCCTTAAGTAATTCCCTGATATAGCAGTAGTAGGCTCTGCCTAGAGACAGTGTAATAAATTTCCGGAGCACGTTATTCCCGGAGGACCCAGCAGGAGAGCACACTGAAAGCTTCCTTGGAAAAAAAAAAAAAAAAAAAAAAAAAAAAAATTGGCACAAACCAGAAACAAACAATGGNGCACAGAAAAGCACAAAGGTTCAGCTGCTGTCCTTGTGCTTCTATTTCCTTACTGTCTCCCCCACCACAACACAGTCAGACCAGATGATTCAGAAACAAGAAATGACACCTTCTGCACCCTTTGTCACACGACTCCGAGATGTCAGCACAAGCCCCCAGCCTGGCGAGGGCTTCCAGAGCCATCAAGCAAAAGCTACTGCTCACTCCTCCAAAACAGAGGGGACACCCCCATCTGACACCAATCAAAGTCCCAGAGTGACTCTACAGTCTTCCTTTGGTTTGTGCATCCAGGGACAATCTGAGAGTGGCAGTGGGGTCTTGCAGGGGAGAGACCCTAGCTGGGTCTGGAGAGTCCAGGCCAGGAGAAGATTAAGACTAAATTGTTAAGAGGTGGCTGCACCCTCCAGCATGGCACAAAACTGCTGCCAAGGTTCAGCAGCCAAGCCTTCTTCGGCTTGGTGCAGAATGTGAGAGAAGCCAGCGATGATGCTGTGGGGCTGAGCTATCCCCCAGCCCCCGGTGTCCGGAGGAATGAGGCAGAGGTGGGTTAGGAGGCCGCTGGGCCCCGCGGAGCCCCAGTTCACGCCTTGGTGCATGTGTGGGAGTTGAAGAGGGGGTCAGGGGGTGACGGAGAGTTCATCCCCGGGCTGAGCGATGGCCTGCCCGCACGGGAGGGGGACGTCCCCGGCCTCCGAGAAGAGTCACTGGAGGTTCATCCCGCCGGGGAGGAATTCTTCCCAGCAGTAGCCGTCCTGCTGATGAATCGCCCCGCGCACGGGGCTGGCGGCCTGCGCGCCCTCCGGCAGACGCGGGCCGCCACCCGCCATGGCCGTGACGGGCGCCCGAGACGAATGAGCCCCTCAGAGGGACCGGGGGACGGCATGGGGGGAGCCCGGGGCGACAGCGTCCGCTCGCTGCCTCACTCACCCCAGCTCACCGGGGGGAAGAGGCGGTGCTGGAGCTGCGTGGCTTCCTCGGGACACCCCAGCAAAGCTTGCACGCTCCTCGCTCCACCTGTTGCTGAAGGGAGCGCGGTGGGTGACCGAGGGAGGTTTTCTCTTTGCTCACGTTAAAAGGAGATGAAGCTCTGTTCACACACACCTGGATCACAAAGCGCTGACTATCTGACACCAGCCCAGGCTGCAGCGGGCTGGGATCGTGCTCCAGATGAAGGAGGACTGGATTGCCCAGCTAGGACCATGGATATCCCAAAATGATGGCAGGTTTCAAGCTTTCTTGTGGAGCAGGAAAGAAACATGACTGCAACTCAAGCGATGGTTTTGCCGAAGATTTTAGCAGCAACAAGAATTTTCTGTTTAAAGGGGCTTCAGAACAAATACTTTGAAAATTTTTAAATATATGTATTTTATTATATGTTTTTATGAAGAAGTAGTGAGAAATGGAAGTGATTATTTTATCTTCCAATTGAACCATGGTGGATCAAAGCAAGAAAGTATGTATCTCAAAACTGACACATCCCTAAAAATTTCATGATTGTTGCTATTTGATGTGACACGTCACAGAATTTTATGTCAAGCTGAAGAAAATGTGACAACTTATATGTAGTATTTTCAGAAAGAGAGTTTGAGTGCAATATTGAGAAGTGTATCTGCAGGGTTTTTAAATGCTGCTTCTTCCCAGACTTTAGAAAAGCAACCCCATATGCTTTAAACTTCTGCACCCCATTAATTAAAGACAGAGCTTAAAAGTAATACTAAAAATAATTGGCTGGATTAGAAAAGGCTGTGGGTGAGCTGAGAAGTTACCATTGCACAAATATTAATAAATCACTCTTCCTGTAATTAGCAGGGGGAGAAAAAAGAGTGCAATGTGGTAAGCTAGTAGTTGCTTGCAAAAGTATTTTGCCTGTCATCCCTCTTTCTTTCCCTTTCCACACATGTCCTTTCAAACCAAGATACAGCTGCTGATGCCATTCATAAATAAGAGACCAGCAAGGGCAAAACGGGATTTTCAAAAGGTCGGTAGAAAAGGAGGAAATAAGCCAAATGACCAAGACTGTTAATAAGTGATTAATATTACGCTATTGTTACCAGAAATGGAGCAGTTCAGCCTCACGGTCTCTAGACTAGTTCTGGAAAGGTGCAATTTTCTAATGATGTTAGGCAGCGTAGCAGAATGCTAAGCGCCCCTCGTTCTTTGCTCAGCACTTTCCTAGATGTAGCTCATGTGGAAAGAAAGAATCATAAAGAGCTCTAAGCCTTCCCCTAATGTTGGGAGAAATCCAACATTTGAAGGCTTCCAAAATAAAGTCAATAAATAAGAGCAATGTTTTGTAGAACAAAAATAATCTCGTTTAACAGCATCAGTAAGAACACTATCTAATTGTTTTGTTTTGGCAAGCAAGGAAAATAGCTATATAGTTTTCTTGCTTGAGCACACACAAGTAATCCAAGGTGCAAAATAATCACAGCCTCCCTGATTCAACAGATTTCCCAGAGGTAGATTCTGAGGTACAGTTCTCCTGGGTGGTTTGTACACCTTCCCTTGGCTTATGATCATTCTGCTTTCTGGGTATCTCTCTTTTATGCTCAAGAGCACGCCTTCCTGTTTCCAGCAACATCTCCTCTTGCCTCTAGACTGCTCCTTGTGTCTTTTGTATATGCTGAAGGTTCTTCTCAGCTTTTCTAAATAACTTTTGCTCTTCTATTTTACTATCAGGGATGCTCCCTGATAAAAAGGTCCCCAAAAAACCAAAACCCAAAACAAAAAACCCCCCACACACACCAACACAAAGAAAAGAAAAAAAAAAAAAAAAAAGAAAGAAGGAGCACTTCAAAGCATTCAAGCATTTAAAAAGTTCATGTATTCATTCTAGATATCCCCTGGTGTTTTTGGCTCTTAAGTCACAATATTATGAAATTCTGCCACCCTATATCTCTGCCCTTTGGCACATACAAGTTCCATTGACTTCAAAGGGATCTGTGCATGCACAACAGTGACATGTAAAGTCTCTTCAATCCTTTAATCTTCCAAGAATTTAGTATTTATTACTACCTCAAAATAAAAGTATTTTCTTTTTCTTAAGAGTAATCTAAGAATATTGACCATCTCCCCGGCAAAGCACTTAGGCACATGGTAAAGTTTAGGCAAGAGAATAGTTACATTCACATACTGTAAATGCACTTTTAAGTCAGTAGCACTGCTTAAATGTTTGAGGCTGGGCATGTGTTAACCACTGACCAAATCAGAACCATAGAACAGAAATTCCTTTACCAAAGCAACCAGATCACAGGGAGCAGAACAACTCCTTCTTCACCCTCACATCCCAAAAACCTAGGGTAATAATGGCCAGCATTTGTAACGTTTTATTCTGCTTCTGAATGTGTTGGGTTTGTGCATTCCAGAGAACAGAGGCAAACTGGAGTCGGCACTGTGCCTTTCCCATGGAGGAGGACTGAAGGGTTTCATGGGTGATCCCACCGTGGGCTGGGCCTGCAGCTGCACAGTGCCATGCTGTTCCACAGAGGCAACCTGAGGCAATGCCACAGCTCATCCTCCACCAGATTTACATGGCCCAAGGCCAACCCACTTCACAATGTCATCAATGTCAAAAATTCCATAGACTTTAGCTACATTCTTTGGGTAACAGAGTTTTATTTGGAGTAGCCCCTCAATTTCACACTTGTCTTTACAGCACTTAGTACACTCTTGATATTCTGTAGCTGCCACAATTATTATCCTTACATACTCTGCAGTTTTTATTAGCATCACCAAACAATGAGAACCAGATAAATACTAATATGTACCAGAAGTGATGCAAGAAAAGAGGGTGAGCTTTTGGGGCTGGGGAGTTTTTCTATCCACAGAGCATTTTTTGCAGCAGAGAAAGAACAAAGAGAAATGATGCTGTTTATTTTGATGGTTCTGAGAAGCTAACATTCACCCCGCTCATCCCAGGAGCAAACAGCTGGCAAACAGCTGACAACATAGATATCAGTCAACTCCCACATAACTCACAATATAATACAAAAAAATATAGGTAATAATGATATGACATGACAGAATGCATCTTTGATTGTGTGTGTTAAAAAAAAAATCTTGCAATATATGGAAAAGATTCCAAGAAGTCTTCCTTTCTCTTTTTGTCTCTTGCTTTCCTTCTTTCGTAACATGGTTGCATATTTGTGATTTTTCTGTAAATTATGGTTTCTCTTTGAAACATTTTTCTTTAATTTCCATATTCCCAAAAAGTCATTTTACTATTTATGTGGTCAAATCCCCCCTAATGTGATTTGATGGCACATAAATAGTCGTACGACTTTTTATGTTGTCTATTGCTTATGTAGAGTTTCCAGAAACCCTATATTATAGCCTTGTATTAAACCCTGATAATTTTCAGGGGTCATCACTAAAATATATGGCTGGAAGACTGCTATTGTGATGCTGTTGTCAGCCAAAAACCTTGCCTTCAAATGTGTGCCTCAACCATAGTATAACATAAATCAAAATATGTGTCTGCCTAGCCATATATCTGTTCTGTGACTTTAAATATTTTTATAATCCTGGGTGCAGGACAGAACACTGAGGACTTTCTATAACTGATGTTGGAAACAAGTAAATGTTGAAAAAAATAAATTATTATAAATGTGTAAATGTTAAAATCCTATAGCAAAAATGAGCATCCCTGTACATTTTTAATAAGGGTCTAAGCTTATTTTACATGGTAAACCTCATGCTACTGTGTGTAACTGTCTATCTCAGCCACTTATTTATTGACTGCTGAACAAAGCACTTGATAACTCTTTTACCCTTTTCTACACTCACCTATGCCCCACTCTCTTCCCCCCCAAAATACAAGAATTTCTGCAGTGGTATATGATCACCTCTCTGGGATGATTAAGATAGCTGAGAGCAGCTGACAGATGATGCCAAGTGGCACTCATGTTTGGGTGGAGGTGTTGGTTTTAAGGGTCACCATCCATGGGGTGCACAGATCTGGTATTTTGGAACAGAATCACATTCTGGTTCAAAGACAAACACTACACCTATCCATAGCTAATGTGTTCCAGTAGGAGATTTTAGGACATTAAGACTTTCCTGCTCCCTTTTGCATTTCCAAGTCTCCCATCAGCTCAGAGTATGAACACCGGACAGCTCTGACCCTTTCTGGAATATGGGTCTCTCTTCATTTTATTTCAGGCATTCCTGGACATCACAGAGTGGCCATTTCACAGTTCTTGTAGTGCAGGAATAAGGAGGTGAATGTGAACCTAAGGGAGCAAATGTGAATCGTTTGTATGCAACGAGTGCTGTGTGTGTGTGTGAGCCTCTCTCACTCACAGGTACCAACAGAGCTCTGTTCTGCTCTGTGCGTGCTGCTCGAGTCCTAAGGTGCTTTTGGAAAGAAAACCAAAACATTATCCACTGCCATTCCCCTTCTGCAAGGTAATTACAGAATATATGGAAAATTCCAGAGGACAGTGGCCTCCATAACAGCAGTAGTGAAGTTTTTATGAAGCTGTTTGTGTCTATAGCCAAATTTTGCAAAGCTGTATAAAGTGTGCATCCTCTTCACACCACAAATTCTATCAAATCTGTTCAAGCTAACTGTAGGAGTTAGGAATACAAACACAGGATCAGGACTATAGCACGTGAAGCCCTCAGAGATGAAAGTGCGACATAGTTTGGAAATAGTATTTCTATTAATAATGAATGTTCTCAATTTATACCAGATTTTGTAATGTTTCTGGGTACGCAGTGTTCCTCTGTTGTTGTTGTCCCAGATGCTCTCCTTTCTGACTGATTTTGTTCCCTTTCACAAATGAGCACCCCCTACTCACCCCGGGGAAGGCACTTGAGGGAAAAGGGCAGTTAAAATTACAAAACCAGGGAACTGACTGTAATAAAGTGCAGGGAAATTCCATGCAAATGTGGTCCTTAATTTCTTAGGCCTCTGCAACTTATCAGTACCTTTCAACAGGGCTAATGTCAGGTACTGTACAGCATTCCTTATTTTCAGAAAGCTGTTTCCTAAGGTCCAGATGATGTTATAAGTAGTATAACATGACTCAAAGTAGTTTTGCCAGATGTGATATCCCCTGTTGCAGCCTCAAATAGACTGAGAATGAGGAATGCATGCTCCATTAATTTCCATTGGAGTGAAGAATGCATTACTCCTTTGCCATTCCCATACTAAGAAATCTTCACATAGTCACAGCTTTATTTTCTTTATTCAGGAAACCATATATTCCAGCATTATCCTGTATTTGCTTTTGGAGGATGTTCACTGACTTTTCCTTTGTCACTTCTGCAACACATATGCATAGTCCTGTCTACACACACTGACACAAATTATGTCCTCGAGGGAATATCTACAATGACCTGTTACTTTCAGTATTTCATAGCTGGTTTTCTCCTTCCAGTGATTAAACCCACAAATTTAGTTAATGTACAGAGCAGGTTTCGTGCATAAATCTACCCCCCATAATTGCTTTTAAAATGCTGGAACCACTTTCAGATGCTGTCATCCATTTCTTAGGTGGTGGCCTCCTTCTTTCCTGCATTCAGTGAATCAAAATTTACATGACTATTTCCCACCAGACACTTGTGTAAGGTAGATCAGTTCTTTGTGTGGTCTTTTTAAATAAATAAATAAAGCATTTTTGATGGATTAGTGAAAAAAAAAAAGACACAAATGTAAATAAAAAGGAATTACTAGGAAAGCTCCTAAAGGATGGTAACTACTGAACATATTAATAGAGGAAGAAACTCGACATGTCTCTTTCACATTGTTAGACTGGTCATTACAAATCGTTCACCTCACACTACCATTCTGAAGAGTTGCTTTATTATTAAAAGTGTCAGTAACTTGGCCTTTTCTGAATTAACTCATCTTCACCTCTAAATGACAAGAAAAGGAATATGAATCTTTTTAGCCAGTCAGCAGAACTACGCTAAGTCACATTTTGCTAATCCCCAAGCTCCACTATTCACCCACAGAAAAGGGTGTTCTTTCATGGTAAAGCTTAAAACTACACTGATGGTATTGCAATCAATACCGTGTTACTAATAGATACTACAATTTCACTGATATTATAAATATCTATTAAAAATGCTTGTGCGCATACTGGGGATGTGGTTTAGGTGAAACCAAGTTGCTTATATTGAGAAAGAAGTAGCAAGTACAGTCTGCTTTCTGTTTTCTTAATGTCTAAAATTTTCTTTGCTTGACAGCTCAGGATCAGTAACTTACCCTGGATTCCCTAATCCTCCCTACACATGGGGGAAATTTCAACCATATTTATGCCAGACTTTGCCAGAGATGTTATTTATTTTCAATACTCAGTGGCTGAATCTTTGTTTAAGTGAGTTTGAAACATATCTAGTGTTTCTCACAAGAAGAATATAAAGTGCACCTAGAGAGGTTAACTCTCAGTTCATCTCAGGTACTCACTTCCATCATAAAAATGTATTAGCAGAAAGCTGGAAATGCAGCCCAGATCTTCAGCTGATGTAAGCTGATATACTTCCGCCAATTTCATAAACTATGATGGGTTATTTCAGAGGAGGATCTGTCACAATTCATCACTGCTTTGAAAATTGTATGGGGTGATAATCACAGAGAATATTGCTACATGTCTGACATATTGCACAAATATTGCTCAAATGTGGTGTGTTGTTTTTTCTTGTGTAGCAAGTAGCTTTGCAGTGCATGAACAATACTAAAATTAGCATGATGCTAGTAATTTCCTGATTGCTAAACTAATGTCATAGGCTGAAACCTGAGAGTGGCAGAAACAGGTAAAAAGCTCTCAGGTTCAAAAAAAGGAAAAACCAAGCCCTTAAAATATAATGAAACTATCCTAAAGCACAGATAGAGAGCTGAGTTCAATTTCATGAAGACTGCTTAGTGACTTACAACATAACAAGTGTTACCAGCATAACCAAGGTTCCAAGTTTCACCTGCCAAAATATTTCAGGCAAAGAGGCAACAGAAGGTGGCTATCCTCCCCACCGTGAGGCACCCATGCCCTGAGACCCGAGAGCCAAGGCTGCTCATCAGACTCCTTTCTCATGAGCACAACCCAGCAGTTCCCTAAGGCTTGCCTGCATTTCAGGTGTTTTGGAAGCAGTGAGTAGTCTGGATGCCCAGCCCAAACATGTGACTAGTTGTAATGAAACCTTCCTTGCAGGATTTCTCAACCAGACGAAGGGCAAAAGGAGTGTGGAAATCTACGTAATGGAAATTGTCCTTTGGAAATCTTCAATGTTCTCTCTACTGCAGTGGTAGTCCCTCCTATTGCTGCCCTTGCTTGCCTTCTCATCTAGCTTCTGCTGCTACAATCCCTTCTCAGGCAGGGACATTGTGATATGCTTATCAATGTAAACACGAACTTCTGTTGTCCACATCTGCCTACACCTCCAGTGGCATCAGCATAGGCACTTCTTTTGCCCTTTCCTGTTCTGTTCATGATCATGAGCAGTGGCAGAATAATGATCATGGCTAGCACCCTCCTCCTAGGATATCCCATGACCATTTTGCTCATTATCTAAATTCTGCCTGTTCTCATTTGCTGCTGTTGATTGCCCACCCCATGCCAACTTTGTCAATGCTGCAACACTCACTGACGCCTCATTTGAAAGTGCACCACATGCATAACTGTACAACAGAAGGATGGGCTGCAATCACAGCACAGTTGTCACCATCCACATTAGCCTTGCATGGCTGAAAAGGAGCAACATTAGCAGTGAAGCTGCAATTCAAACCTCTCATTAGTTTGTGAAAAACACATTGGACCCTTTGCTGTTGCATTTTCCCCTATAGGGAGCATGTACTAACTCACAGAGAGCATGCACCCTCAAGTTTCTAGTTATTACATCTAAAGAGAAGGATGCAGATCCAGGGGCAGGGGAGATGTTTCTTGCTTCACCACAGGTTTGACTTACAAACACAGGGAAGTCATATAGCTCCTCAGATTCTTGTTTATAAAATGATGTGGGGCTGGGGACGTGACAGATCACATCTGCATAACTCAACTGCAGTGGCATGGTTGCAAAAAATACTACTCTACTTGAAAACTGGATTTATTTCTTTTTTTCACATGGGAAGTGGCTCAATCAGGCCAGCTCTGAGTGATGCTACTTGGATTGGGCAGATGTTGATAATTTGCCTCTTGCATCTGCTGGTTAAATGCCACTGTATCTATGCCACGGAGTGCAGAAGTGGAGGTTGAGAGGCACTTGCAAACTCTGGTTACAGAGATCAATAAAGAGCAGAGATTGTTACTACTCTCCACCAGATTGTTACTACTCTCCACCATCTCAACTCCTAAGCCCTCCTTTTACAACATACTATTTGACTTTTCAGTTTTATGAACTGCATTGAGCTGAATGAAGAGTTCAAAGCAGATGGGCTAATTTACCTCTTTCTGCTCACAGTCACTCTATGGATGGACTGTGGTTTCTTCCCCTTTACCAATTATGTGAGTTTATCTGACAGAGTGTTTTTCATAAAACAGCTAATCAGGACTATTCAAAAGTATATACCAAATTACTTAGATAATACTGGCCACATGAGAAACATGTTCTTTTCCTCTCTCAGCTGATTGGGTATACTCAGACACATATCCACAGCAAATATTTATATCTACACTATTAACATTCTACTTCAGCCTGTTAGAGTTTTGGTGCTCACTGTATTTGTGGGTCTAATAATTTAAAAACTCTCTTTAAAAAATTATTTCATAACATATATCTCTATGATAAATAACACAGATAGATTGCCATCAATCTGGGCACTCAAAAATTATTGCAAAGCATGAGAGTTTCCACCTTCCCTTCAAATGATTTCTAATGTGGTAGTATAATCCTTCCTTCTCCATTTATTATCCTATTTATAATCTTCTACTAACCTTTATGTTACCATTTGTTCCTAGTGCTTACTCAAATAGGGAACCTGAACTTAAATCCTTCCCTGGGGTCTGGCGAAGATTTAGGTGGCACTGACTGCCGCTCTGCCCTTCCTTGCATGGCAGACCAAAAAGTATGTGGATTTATTCTTGCCCACAAAGATTCCTTCCCATTCAAAGATATTCAAAGTGCCACAGGCACATAAAAGGTATTCCTTTGGCTGTATGGGCCCATAAACACTTCACTGAGAGCAGAACCTTGTTTTCTCAATGGGCCTATGTGGATAAAATTGAATACTATGGAGGGAAGTAAAATCAGGTTATAAAAACGTACCCACCCATCACTTCATGTACTGTACATGCCACAGCCAAATCCTGTCTTGCGCCACTCTGCATCCAGAGTAGTTCTATTAAGGCCATCATATTTTGGACTTACCCCATGTCATTAGGAGGAAGAGTTTGAGTGCATGCAGCTACTTCATGTCATCTCTAAGCAGAAGTAACCTTACTGTGGACTTTCCAATCCCAGCTACAAAAGACTTACCTCAGACGTGGAAACCCTAATGTCATCAGGCAGATGCGTTCCTTTGCCCAGGTGATCTGCAAGTACTGACCCACGTTTCCTGGTCGCTCAGCACCTCTCCCTCCACCCCTTTAATTTCTGCTCAATGCTTTTGGACCTCAGTCTGTGAACTATTTCAGCTCTAAGCCAGAACAGACTGCACAGAACTGCTCCCACAGATGATGACATGATATGAGATACAAGATGTGATGACACCAATATCTGTATGAGTATATATGGCCTTTATGACTGGTGCAGTGAAAACATGGAAAAAATCTTGCCTGAGAGGAAATCTTTTCCTCTCTGTGTTTTGGGATTTTGGTACATTTTCTGAGAATTTGTTCAGCCCAAGACAGAGAGCTTCAATTAAACTTTCCACTGTGACCAAACCTCAGACCATGATCATGACACTGCTTCTACAATCTCAGCTGCCTTGTGTCACATCCAGCAACAAATTAAGACCAGGACTAGTGGAGGGGTGGGAGAGAGGAAGATGCTTTCTCCTCCACCTCCTGCAAGCCTTGCATCCCCTGCACATTCCAGATAGTCCTTAGCTCTTCCCTTCTCACCTCTCACTACCAGATCCTGTCCCAAGATGGCTTGTTGCCAAGGAGAATGAAACAACCAAGTTCCCAACACACCTGTGGACTGCAGCAGTGAATCCAGGCTCAGCTGCAAGCTGGCATACACCCACTGTCAGAAGCATTCTCTTTATTACCAGAATAAATGGAGCAGGCCTGAAGCACTGCCCTTGCCCAGCCAAAGCTATGGCAGGCATACCTTACCCCTAACATGTGGGGAACTTGGCAGCCCAGCACACCTCCAGCACCAAAAGTCAGTGCAGAAAGCAGACAAGTTCCATCACTCTCCCAGAGACAAAGGGAACAGGGCAGGGAAAGGGAGAAGTTTTGCTCAGGGGGGAAGGGAAGAAAGGGACTAAGGAGTACATGCACCCACATGTGAAGCTCTGACAAACAGTCGTGTGATTTATCATCATACTCCCACTTGTAACTCTAACCTAACAGTGTGTCATCTCTACTTTTCATGTTATTTATTTACAAGTGCATTTTCAGTATCAACCCTTTCATTCATTAATCCTAATGTGGCCTTTTTCAATGTCTACTTACCATTTTAAATACTTACTATAATTTACAGGGCTTTCTTGAACACATCCAAGGTATATTATATGGGGCTCGCTTAATGGAAAGTCTTGTACACCAAAGCAGGAAAAAAGCACATTTAATTTATGATGGCTTTGAATTTTGCTCATAATTTACTTCTGGAGAACTATTCATATGAAGCTACACCAATGAGAATTTTCAGTGGTGATGTAGAAGGGAAAAAACCAATAAATGCTGATCTTATTATTCATTTTTATTTTGAAAGCCTTCCCATGTTGCATTCTGGGATTATGTAAACTACTACTTATAACTGGCAAAGAAATTTTTGCATCTCATTATGAAAGAAATGCAGTGTAATGACATGTGGGCCTTAGCAAGACCTTGTTTCCGGTGTGGTCCTAAAAGCAGTATCTAAAACATTTTGATATTAAGAATCATAATGTTTCAGTTGTATTCATCCTTCACCACACCAATGTTCAACAGGACCTGAACAGTTTCAGCACAAACTCATGCCTAAAATTCACAGCAGTCCTGCACAAAGAAAAGGCTCTTTCATCTCACTCTTTCCTTCTGCTGATTCACTAGCAAAAATGGGGGATCATCAGTTTCTGCTCCACAATATCAATTCCAGTACAACCCCATGAAACACTAAAACAGATGGGGCTGATGATGTAATGGACAAAATAAGAAACATTGCATGTGTATGATTTTTTTTTTTAATAAGATTTTTTGAAAACCATCCCATTATGGGCAGATGTCCTGCTTAAACCATAGAGAAGCGGGACCCTGAGAAACCTTTCCTACCCAAGCACCACAATGAAATGGATTGAAGATGGGAACAAACTGGGCACTGGATGCAGGCATAAAGCTGAGCAGCAGCTTGGGTGATGCAATTGGAGCCCCTCAGGGGTTCACCTGCCTGAAGCAGTCATGGTACTCCCTCCCACAGCTCAGCTCACAGCCCAGAGTGCACTGGCTGCAGTTCGCACTGGCAGAGAGCTGGCATGCCTCAGACTACAGAAAACGTGGATGGGGATGAAATGCACAGCCATAATTCTCTGTGCTTCTCAGAGGAAGTGTGCTGGGTGCAGGCAGAGGATGCAGCCAGGTTGCTGTCAGTGGGTGAAGTGGCTCACTTGCCTGGATCTGTCTGTCGCATAGCGGGCCAGAGCTCCCTGCTTCCTCTTGCACTTTGTTTGATCCTCAGCATCTTCTGCTCCCTCACCCTCTTCATCTACCCTTTCCCCATCCCCCTGGCAGGATATTCATGATGTGAGAAGACAGACTGTAGAGAGACCAGAAGAAGGCAGGTATGTTCTGCTGTGAGCATTTCTTGGGCTTCTGCCACTGTGCTTCTGATCCTGAAGCCTGACAGGCAGAGAAATCTGGCCAGCATGATCCCATAGTCTAATATTTTCCATGAAGAGGTGGAGCAATGGCTGGTGAAATGTTTTCATAAGTCACCAAAAAAAAAGCAAAGCCTCTTCCATCCCTCCATCTCTAGCTGCACAAAGACTCTCTGTTTCTTGTGTGTGCAGACATTTTAACATTTTGCCTTTGAGAAAGACAATTTCTGGTCACTGTTTGCAGGGGACACGGGAAATTGCTTTTGGAAAGGCATACTGGAGGGCCCAGCCAGGACACAGATCCTTCAGGAAAATGTGGTCCTGCAGACCTTCCTCAGCACCATTGTAAACCTGCTGCACTAGCAAAGAGACCCTAGAAAACCTACACTCCATGGATCACTTTTATGGCAGTACCTTGAATTCAAATAATAAAATTTTGGAAAAATTAATATAATTAGTACAGAAGAAACAGTAAAATAAATACCCTCTTCTAATTTTGTCAGAAGGCTGTTCTCACTGGGAAAATATCTGGCTTGAACAGAATGTGTGATATCAGGGCTAAACAAGTTAATTTGATTTTAAACTTTCCCATGAGTCTTAGCATTTTCCCTTTCACTGAATATTATGACACAGGGCCACTGCTGTTTGTAGGGGGTTTTAAAGATCGAATGTGAAAGATCCTGCAAAGTAAAAAAGATTACTATTTGTTGTTAATTTAAATAATAGCATGAATGCACAGAATGTCTTGCCTCAATCTTCCTTTTTTTAATGACTACTGGTTTGCAGTCATAGTTTTGTGCCTGCAATTAATTGTGCCTGCTATAGAAACTCTGGGTTGCACTTGATTGTGACTTTGGGTGATAGCAGTTTGACATCTGGCTCCTTGGTTATTCTTGCAGATATGAAGGCTCTTTTAAATACTTGCTCATTTGTCATTAAGTTAGTCCAAACAATTTCAGGAACTTGGAATGGATACATTAAAGAATTTGGAAGATAAATACTGCTCCAGTATTGACACTTCACCAAGAGTAATCTCTGGACACTCACAGCTTTGCCACAAGCCATGAGCAACATATAGCCTATACTGTGTTGCTTCAGAAGCAGACTGGGAATTGCTAGGATCTCCACTACAATCAAGGATGTGATTTTCACATGTAGAGGAAAAGCCAATTTGTGTCTAATTACAGTGAGTACACAGCAGAGCTTGGGATAAGAGCTTGTACCTTGCCTCTGTTGCTCACACCCAAGCCCAGTGTCAATTAGATAAATAAAGGTCAGCTTTGGGAATCTCTAACCCTCCTGCTTTCACAACACTTATTGTAATCTAGGCACAAAATTCCTGTCTGGTCTTCACTTCTTTCTGCGGTGGAGAAACAAAGTAGATCAACCATGTAGAGTTTGCAGTACCTTTCCCTGGAGTGGCTAGTCCATTACAACACACTGAGCAACTGGGAGAGGGGTGGAGTCCAGCTTCTCACCTGAACCTAATTACTGCTCACCCAGTTGTTCATGGAAACAAGTCACTTTCTTGCCATAGCTGCTTTGCATTGCAAATATGGGAAGGTGATCATGGCCTCCCTGCCGAGCCGGAGGAATGTAAGGTTGAACCTGGGAATGCTTTGAGATCCTCTGGTGGGAAATAATCGTGGCTTTTGTGTGAAGTTTTAGCGAGACATCTTTTCTCCAAAAACAGTCTTCCCTATCTTCTCTTTAACTTTACTCCATACCCAGGTGTACCTTAGAAAAATGAAGTTGTGGTTTTACATACAGAACTGAAACAAAATGTAAAAGATGGCCTTTGCCTCCTTGTGTGTCTGTGTTAAAGAAGTCCTGGTAGCTTCTTTGTCATTTTAAAGCCTGTTCTGGAGCCCTTGTGATGGCTTAGAAAGAATTCAACAGAATTCAGCATTATTAATGTGTTACAGGTTGAGTTAGGTCCAATCAGAGCTGACTGAAAATGAGCACAAAGAAGAAAAAGGTCTGAAATTGAGAAACAGGTTCTTGGTAACCTATTCAAGGATGAGACATCTTGGAAAAGTCAAAAATAAATATAGAGAGGATATCAAGGTAGAGCACAAGCAGTACCAAGGAGGAAAACAAGTGGTGAAAAAATGTTCCCTGGGATTTTCAGGGTGCAGTCAAGAAAGGTGCAGTGGTAGAGAGACACAGAACATAGTATGTAGAGACAGGAAGGAGAGTGCTGTTTAACACAGGGAAAACTGAAGAGCAGGTGAGAGCCTCTGCTCACTCCTGATGAAGGAGAATAATTCCCCAATGTGCAGAAGTGAAGACTGTCGCACACCCTGAAGAACAGGATGGGTAAATGCTGAGGTGTGGGGCATGGGCTGTTGTGGGAAACCAGACGTTTCACTTGAAGGATGATCAAGCCAGAGCCCTGAACCAGGAAAAGGGTTTGGGGACATGTGGGGTGCCATGGGAGGAGCCTCTGCTGTACCAAGGGCACTGGATCTGATTACATGTGATCAGACACATTTCTGTGATAACTGAAACAAAATCTGGAAACACTGCACTGGCAATACAACAGAAGAAACATTGGTCTCCTGCTGCAGCACCGGTGAGACTGAAGGGAGCTGACTAACAAAACCTACAGAGAAAGAAATTTTTTTTTTTGAGGGAAAGTGTGCATGAGGGATTAATATATCTGAGCATTTGTTTCCCTTAAGTTTGGTATAATCCTCTCTATGTTGATTCAGTGAACAACAACAAAAAAATAAAGTTAAAATAAGGTTGAATACAGCCATTCAGCTGTCAATCTAAAATCTTATTAGACATGTTTGTCCTCAAATTCAAGTATAACATTTTTTTGATTGATAGAAAATGACAGGTAGTAAAGTTATGCAATTATGCATGGAGGTGACATTTTTTTCTCCAATAACACTTTAGGAATGTAAGAATTTTGTCATCCTCACTACCTGCCTTGTTGAGAAGATGTGATTTACACTCTTATCTTGGGGGAAGGGAAAAAGAATCGTTGCTACCTCGGTGAATGATCTGTGCATATTTTAAATTGGAATATACATCCTTTTTATAGTGCTATAGTACTGTATGCAGACATCTTTTCTGAGTAGGGTTTCTTTGGGACTGGATGCATTTTTGAGCAGCAGTGGCAGGAAGCACTTGCAAGCTGGAGCCTGACACTGACACTTCAGCAAGAAGACCTGCCACCGACACTTTGGCAAGAAGACCTGCCACAATAGCCATGTACTGCATGCTGCTCAGAGTCCAAACACAGGCTAAACTTTTGGCTGATCCTTTTCCATCTCAGGGTGTAACCACTGACTGAAACTGTCTGCATGTACATTGTTTTCTTCCATCTTCTGCTGCCTGGCACCTGACACCTGCAAATTGGATGCATCACAACGACTGCCATGAATCCGTTACAAAGTCCACGATATTCAGCACTTGTAAATGAACAATAATTAAAATTAACAAAGCAGGCCTAAGAGTCTAATGCAAAATATCAATTCTCTCCCTGAGTGAAACTGTGATCTACATACATTAGAAAAGAATGGGTAAGGCAGAGGAAACCTTTTAAAGAAGAATGAGTTGCAGAAGGGACAGCAACAACAACAAAAAAGGACTTTTATACCGTTCCTAGCACCCAGTTTAGAAAGCAGCCACCTGTACTCTCAGTCAGTGGTAATGCCAACCGCTGCTCTGTATCCAAAGCAAGGCATCTCGTCGTGCCCTATTTCAGCTGCCCACAGTGACACAGGACCAAAGACTGGGCAGGATAAGCTTGCCCGGAGCATAGGGAACATCTGAGCTGGACTGGGCTGTGCGTTTCTGGAGATGCACCAGGAAAGAGGCACCCTGTAGCCTTCCCTCCTACATGGGGCAGTCATTAAGGCATGCTAATGTCAAGGCAGCATTTCAACATACATCTGGTAATATATAAGAATTAGGCCAATATGAAACCAAAGGAAATATTTGAGACAATCTATACTAGGAAATATCCCTGTATTTGATTGTAATGTGTATCTTTGACTCAAAAAAGATGTGGCTGCATAGCTACCAGTATAGGTGATAAAAATACATGTTAACTCCAAGCACATGGTTCTCACTAGAAATCCAAGATTACACATCTCTTCACTGTCCAGTTTTCTGAGATTAATTTCAGTTTAAACTAACATGACAACCATCAGCCTTTTAACATACTAGGTGCTTAGATTATGTAAATTACAGAAACACTTCAGCACCTCACAACCAGTTAGAATAGGACACATAATGGAAGAAATTATTAGATCCCAAATCAATGAAAATGTTCTTATTTCTCCCATAGAAACTGAAGAGTTTCACTAAGAATGAGATTTCTTCAGCCCATGAATACTTTCAGTTCTGAATTCATGTGCTTGTTTAAGCTGCTGGAGCATCTTAGAAGAAAATAAACAAGCATTTTCTCAAGACACTAATTTGAGAAAGGTCATTCATTACAGTGTCTTCATTAAGCATAGGTCCAGCTTTCTGCATTTGTCCTTTCATACCTTGCTGTCTTTTGATTCTGTCTTTATCATCATAGCCAAGCACTGACAGCAGATGTACACAATAGCAGCTGCCTTTTATTTTTATAGAGAAATAAACAACAGGCATGATCAGCTAATGCAGCTCCTCACCCATTCAGTCACCCCTGGGAGTTCCCTTGCTGACTGATCTACTCATTAGCTGGGGTTAAGGTAACACTGCCAGATGAGTGTTTTGGGGAGTGGAAACCACATGGGGCTGGCTCCCTGGGAATGGGGCTCTCCCACCTCTCTGCTGAGATAGGAGGCATTAAAGGTGCAGAGACTCAGTAGATCACACTGTGAGATGCTTCCCTGCAGATGGAGAAGTATTTTATTCTGTTCTACGTGACAGCTCCAGAAGTGAGAACATTCTCCTTGTCTTCTGAAGCCCATTCTGAAATCAAAAAGGGGGAAATATGCAACAATGTAATCCCCCAGAGCTAAGAAATGTTTCTCAATATCCGAAGTTCTCTTTTGATCTTCATCCCTTCAAAACCTCTGGGGCTATCCTAAATCACCCTGTTCCCTGCTTGGTGTTTATGTCTTTCTGTTACTTATACACCATTAAAATGCACTCCTAATCAAAATATAATTCACCTAATCTTCTTTATAAATGAATCCCCTGAGACTCTTAATCATTTGGATTACTCTTCTCTGGACTGTCTCCAATTT
>VYZP01012640.1:329-18726 GCA_013400635.1 Hypocryptadius cinnamomeus
TGAGGATTAGACGGCATTGTTTCAGGTACACTGACAGAACTGTTGCTATCCATAATGGGTTCTTACAATTTAATACACATACATGAGCCAAACAGAATTTTTAATCTGTTCCCTAAAAATAACTGAATCAGTGAGATTTTCTTGAGTTCAAAAAAGCATATTATTTAATACAAGAATTTAAGGCATATATAAAATAAGCTTCTTTTCTACAGTAAAATATATTAATTTTTCATTAGATTGCAACAAATTATGTTGACTTAATTAAAGAATCTGTGTGTTACGAAGTCCTCCAAAGACTACTTTCTGTAGAAGCAAAAACACATTTGTGTAATTTGTAAAGATGATTAGTGTGGGGCCCTCATTCTAATCTATACTGTGGATTAATCTCTTAAATCTGGGCAATCTGTTTTTAGATAAAACACATAATAAAGTATTTATTTCTCTGAGAACAGAACGCCTTAAGCAAAATTTGTTTGGATCCAAAACCTTCTTACACTACCTTTATCATGTATTCTGCTTTGCCTGGTTTTCTAAACCTTTTAACCCATGTCATAATTTATTAATCACAATTTAATAATTAGAATTATTTCCTTATTAACTGGATATTTCTTTTCATTCTTCTAAGGCACCCTGCAGTCCAAGACAAGGAAACCTCTTTGTTGATTAGTTATTTAAGACCAGCAACAATAACTATGCTGGAAAGAAAGGTGCTTTGAGAGGATTACACAAAGCTAGTTCTCAACAGCATCAAGACAAAAGCAGAAAATTACAAACCCACATACTTCATTGCATGTAACCAAATTGGCTGGTTGAAATGCTAATTGCCTTTCAGCAAAGCTAAAGGCAGACAGAGCTTCAGAGACTGACAAGCATTTTTTATCCCACTTCTGCACCACTGTCTTGCTGAGAATTCTTCAAAATCTATTCATAAAGGTAGCTCTTTTCCTGACCTTTAAAATGTGGGAAATTTCTAAAGCTCTTACCAATACCTCAGATCAGTTGGCCTGCCAAACCCTAACAGATGGCTCAATTAAGGCCATGTTAAATCCCTAATGAAGTAAAGCTTGAAACAATTCAGAGCAGTAACATATTGGACCAGTCTGGGATAAGTGACTGAGAAGTTTCTTTTGCCATCAGAAAATGAGAGTCATAACAGTTTTCTAAGTAATGAATCTATACAAGATTAGATAGATAAAAATATCATGGTATAGGACAAACATACATTGCTGTTACATTCTAGAGAAAATTCTGTCCTGATTAAAATAATACACAAACACAAAAGCTCTGATAAACATGCAAAGCATCTTCTCTGTTGTTTAATTTCACCAGATAAACTTATTTTTATTTTTATTTATTTATTTTATTTAGTCTGTCAAATATGCCTGTTTCAGTAAGTACCAGCATACTTAACTGCACCCTTGGTTTCGATTTTCAAATTATTTCAGTACAAGAAACTACAACAACTTTAGTTTTATAGGAAATACTCATAAGGCAATCTATTAAGCATTTTTTTCATATTATTAATTTTTTCATATTTCAGAACTTATAGTTTAAAAATTCTATCTGAAAACTGCCTCAAGTTCTCAGAGTAAGCTAGATCTTGGAAGTGTTTATTTACACAAAGTATTTTCCAGTGATATTATCCACTGAGAAAGTGACTTAAGCAAGTGACAGTTTTCAGAAATGTGTAAAAACATTTGTGATTTACTATTATTTTTTTCCCAGGTAAAATAAATTACAGTGGGTCCACCTGGAGTAAGACAAATGGCAGCTGGTATTGTTTTCCCCTGCAAATCTTTTTTTTTCTTTCCTTAAGAAATAGTAACGTAGCTCCTATTAGACAAACGTAATTCTTGAATTATGACAATGCCTACAACTGACGGCAGTGTCTTTGTAAAATTCAATTTTATGATGGAGATACTATAAAGCACCTGGCTCTCAATATATACTGAGAGAAGCATTTAGACACTACATATACTTATTTCTAGAGAGGAAAAGAACTGTTATATTCATGTGTATATAACAGTTTTGCACACACACACACACACACACATATATATATGTGTGTGTGTGTGTGTTTGTTATATACAGTTATATATGTATATTGGTGTACTGTAATTGACCAGTCTTGTAGAGTTGAAATGCAAGCACAATTTCTACAAATGAGTACAGCTGATCAAGAGGATTGCACATGTAAAAATAATTATAAAAAATTATATATGTGATCATATTTTTAGAAGGTCGAGGCCTAATAGTCCATGAGCAAATATTTTCAGCATATTTTTTTTTTATTTACTGTTGCCTATCTACATTTTTGTTTTTCTTAGTGAACAACTAAATTGACCTGATACCAGGAACACCCTGGAAGAGGTTAGTATTATTCAGAAATAAAATTTAGCTCAATTGCATCAGATACCCTATCTCAAATAATAGCAAGAGTCATCCATAAATTTTACTGTTCCAATACTTTCCAAAACACCTGGGACTAAAACACTTCTGATGTAGCTGAGACAAATTTTAAATATTCCTTTCTTCAAAGCATGATGCAAGAACATATTTTTCCAATTTTTCAATGAAACATTCTAAAATTAAACTTCTGTTAAGCTTATAGACCACTTTTAAACCATGTTTATTAAATATTCTCTTATTGTTACCATGTCACAATTCTGAAGAGCGATGGTAGCTGTTTAACAATGTCAAAGGTGATTTATAGACCACCAATATTTTTCTCACAAATTGTTATAAATCATTGCTGCCCAATGAATGAGATCGTCGTAGACCTCTGTAGTGGTATTTTCTTTAGTGTTATGCAACTCAAGGAATATGCTTTCATAGCTTTTCCAATACTTTAATTTCAGTCATCATATTTACATTCTAATTAAAATATTCATGTAAGCATTTGTAGGTTTAAGCACTCTATTTTTTTTATGGAATTCCAAAGCAAATACTGAAGATAATAAGCTTAAATAACAAAATCCCATGGGTAGTAGAGATTTTAATACAGGCTATGATTTAGACCCAATTCTGAAAAGTTCTTTCAAATAAAGCTTACAACAATTTCTCAGGGAAGAGTTGCACAGTAGATTTGAATGCATGAGGATCAACCTCGTTTGCTAGCACCAACAATTTGAAACTCATCCAGCATTGTTCTTCAACGTTAAAAATACTGATAGCAAAAATAAACTGCCCAGCAGTAGTCTTCACAAAAACAGATAACATTTTCCCATCAATTTTCATGTGTCCAGGACACACACCACACTAACAATCTAATAAGCATGTGCTCCCATTATCAGTGTTAATTAATTTTCTCAGATGTAAATTTAGTAAACATCATTGATTTCTTCATCTCAAGCTATTAAAACACAAAAGTGCATTAGAAAACTGCTAAAGCACAAAACTGTACTTCAGAAAGCTATAAAAACATAAATACCAGTAATAACCACAAATTAGAAATTGTATACCCTTGAAATGTGGTAGCTGTTATATTATCAAACATTTGCCAATTTCAATTTTAAGCCTATTATGCCATAAATTATTTGATTTCCTCAGGAATCTGGTTCTTTTCAGTCTTTTGACACTAAACCCTGTTTAGTATGAGGAGCTTGTTCTAGGCTTAAGGGACAGATAAACTAAATATATCACATTCTACCTTCAATTCTTAAACCATCCTCATGGCAGAGTCACAAAATACTTAATACTTAACTGAAAGACATATTCTAGAAAACACATATAAAGTACTATCAAGAAAAAAAATCAAAACCACTTTTGGCTTCTATATAATGAATAGGATTTTTTAAATCACATGTTATTTCACATCTGCACTATAAAGCAATTACAGACTCATTAAAAAACAATGAATTATTTTTGGCAAGCAGTTCCATATACATTTGATCTTAACTTTATCTGGGTTAGCAAGGGTGAATTACGCAATGTCTTACATAGAATCAACACATTAAAAGCAAGAAGCAAAAGCAGTATTTCTAATTGTAATCACTTACATGTCATATTGTAATTATTAATGTTTAAAACTAATTTCTTATTAGGCAATTATTTGAAAAATTCATTCTTACTTTCAACTAACTCTACTTTAAAATACAGTTCTTCTATTTTCTAAATACAGCCCTTCTATTTTCACCTAATTTAAACTGCCAATGTTTTATCCTTTTTTGAGAGTCAAAAATTGTTGGCTTCAGACTGAACTGCATCCTGATAGCATCCCCTGAGAACAGAATTTTCCATTGGAAAGACTATTGCCTCCACCTGCACGGCTTTGCAGAACAGAAGGAGAAGCTGCTGGAACAACAGAAACCTTAGCAGACTGTCACCCTCCAGCAGCCCCTAATGGATGACCGACAGGCTGTGTCTGACGCTGCTAAACCCTGTCCCTGCCGCAACAGGTGCTGCCTGCAGAACATCGGGCTGGACAGGGAACGTCTCTGCAGCTGACACAGGATGCTTCCAAAGCAACTACTGCCTCAGAGAGAGGGACAATAAACGTACCTGGACCCTGGGACAGGAACATCCGCGTCTTCTGGACTCCGCCAGCCGCCTGCACACCCCGTCACTCACGTATTATGCATTCCCGTCTCCTACTCCTCCCTCTGTTCTGAGCAGCGCCCAGCACTCTCCTCCCTCTCCTGACTGCAGCAGCCTTCCCACTGCTGTGGAGATAAAAGGGGGTGAGATGGAAGAGGACAAAATTTTTTCAAAGCCCAGCAATTGCCGCTGCATTGCCATAGTTGAGATAGAGCCAGCCCCTCCCACCAGCGCGTTGGTGGGAGCTTGGGCTACACTGTTGTATTACTCTGCACAGCAAAATTGACAGGTTTTATTATTGGATTATGACAGATTTTGGATTCAAGTTCTCAGTGGCACCCGAACATGCAGCTCATCTTAATTCAGTGCTCAGGGTGGAGAAACAATTCTCTGTTAGAGAAACCATTTCCAATCCTAGATGAAACATTCCAGACTCACTCTAGCTAATATCAAATTCATATTTAACAGTCATCGCCATCCCAGGCAAATCCTGAGCCACAAGACAGAAACAAAGGAAACACTCAGATCTTGTCAGTGTTGGCCCCCAAACACACAAATTCTCCCACTTAATAGCAAATAAGTGTAAAAATTTCTTCTTATTCAGTAAAGAAGGAATAAATAGAGCACAGAAGTATTCAGGCAAAACCAAGGCAGAATCTAGTATACTCTATGCCTCCTGATGTCATTAGCCTAGTCACTACATCAATCTGTACTGACTTATGATAATTTGGGAATAATGTAAACAAACATGGAAAGGCAAAGAAGATGCTAGAGAATGATGAAAGGTTAGAAAAATTATTTAGTAAAAAGCATTTTACTAAAAACATTTTGCTTATAAAAAATGATGTTTTAAAGTAGAAGCATTCCACCTAACAAGCCTTCCAGCCTAGTGTAAACTCATAGCAGGATAGGATGAACCGCCTCTAAGAGTTGGTTATTTCCCTCCTCTGACAAAACAGGGAGTCCAAATAATTATCTCAGACTACTGCCTAGCTTTGTTAGGTAAGGAGAATCTCCCTATTAACTCTGTATACAGCTAAAGAGAAAATCAATGTTGATAAATAAAAATTTGCATTATAACTGATAAAGGCATGGACAATTTAATATGCATATGGAAAAGTAGACATTAATAATCAGAACAAACTACAGTTCTTAAGAGTTGAGGAAATATTGAGATGATTCACCAAAAATTACAAAAATTCTCCCTTAAAAAAAAACTCAGGTGTATTCTTGTCTTCTAAACAACTATGCTGTGCATGTAAAAGGAATTCAGGTTGTTCTCTTTGATAATCTGTTTTATATGTTTAATCATTTCTTGCACTAGTTCACCTTGGTTTATATCTGACCATATGTTTTGATCAATACTTTATTATGCATATTCCTTATCTACCTCATCTACCAGCACCAGTTTATCTTGCAAAAAAATTAAAAAAAAAAACCAAAAAGGAGCAAGAAGCATTCCTTCTAAAGCCAATACTAATAGTACAGAATTTTCCACCAGGCAGAACTTAATGCATGAACATGAGAGATAAGTACCATGTTTTTCAATACCATACTGTTATTATATTTCAGCTTTAAAACCTAGATACCAAATTGTTTTTCCTCTGGATCAACTGGCTGAAAGGATATTAGAGGTATAAGATTATTTTTATCTTTTATTCTACAATGTCATTTCAGCTTATATGATTTATATTATGTTTTCCTCTTTTCATCCAGTTTCTGTACAAAGCTCACCTCCCACCAGCTATCAGAGGGGCTGCCTTAGCCGTCATTAGTTCTCAATTACAGAAGGCCTGAGCACATTAAACATTGCTAATTACTGAGCTAGAAAACTAACAATGAGTGAGAACTCAGACTTGAGCTCAGTAATTCACATGGTTATTCTCACAGACACTTTCCACAAAACTGCATTCAGACCCAAAACGACTGTACCTTTTGCTGTGCCCTCTGACTCAACACGTGGTACACTCCATGTTTTCTCTCAAATCCTGAGGATTTCCTAATTACTTTTTCTCATTTTCATCATACCACTCCAGGGATCTGTGCTTTCTTTTGTTACATGTGAGGATGAGAGAGAGCTACTATAGGATTTTGTCAGTGATAGTCCTCAAGTAGCTGGAAGGATGATGGTGATTGACATCAGACACTCCACACACACTTTTAACAACTCAGCATGCAGCCCACACTGCACTCCCAACCCTTACAAACGTCAGAGACAATCAGGACTGGTACTGGACCTACAACAGATCTGGCATTGCACAGAATTATGCCTCCGGGTCAGCCTCAGCTTCTCTTTCAATAAAAGCAGTAAATAAGGTGAATTAAGTGCACACCTCACTTCTTTGTTTGTTTGGATACCCTTTGTTCTGAAATCACTAAAACTCTGTAAGCAAAAAATGGCTCTGCTGCAAGTAAACCAATACTGAAAGCATCAGAAACAACAGACTTCAGTTTGTTTGTTTTGAAACCTTGCTTTTTCCCTTCATTGGCATCATCTGAAAGAAAAGACCACAGAAGAGGGAGTTAGAAATAAATCCCTGAGAAAGAATACACGACTTAAAGGAGCAAGAAGAAAAAAACATCTAACAAAGGTTTTTCAGACATGTGTGTTTTCTCTTTACATTTTTGTTCCTATTAAGTAAGATTTTTGTGTTATATCAGTGCCACTTGGTTTTCAGTAAGAGGTACTGAAATCTTAATCTACAAATATCAGAAACCAAAAATAAATGCTATAATAATTTTTTTTATTCATAAATGCCACTAAAATTCACCTGTGTTTTCACCTGAAACATCCAAGTTTCAGAATTCTGGGCCAAGCACCTATTTGAATGCAAGTACCAAACAAAGAGATTAAAAAAATTTTGAAATTTTAGTCCTGCACAGGTTCAACTACTCAGAATGAGGAACAAGAAGCATGTGCATAGCTCTTTCATAGATCAATGCTTAATCATGATATAACAGACAAGTTATTTTTTACCTCTTATTTATAAATCAAGCTCTCCAATACGCTGCACATCAAAAATACTTAATATCCACCAGACAAAGGCAGATACTGAAGCTGATCTTGCTTCTTCATAGAGCAATCACAAGACATAGAATATTTTCCTGCAAGAAATTCACTTGGTCTTGGTAGTCAGCTGTTAGTTTGTTTTTTTCTATTTTAAGTAGATTTTCTTTGAATGACGGTCCATGGTGCTGAGTGTTCTTGCAAGACAGACCATGCTAGAGATGGCCACAAGCACTAATATCTTTCCCTGTGCATGTGCAGCGTGTGCAGCTGTAGCTCAATTTTTGATTCTGATTTGTTTGTTTTGCTGACATCTAGGTTGCATTCTCCTTTCTCTCTTATTATTTAGCGTGATTCACACTGGGGACAACATCCAACTGGCAGTATTGAAATAAACAGCAGCCAGAACTATAGAACATGGCTTTAGTAGCATAGTCTTCAGGGAACCATGCTAAGTCAGGCTTCAAAAGAGGGCAGAACCAACCAAGACTTTTACCAAAGAGGTGTGCTCATGTCACAGCCTGACTAGTCTGTACTAGCAAGCTTCTGACCTGCTATCCCATAGCAGCTTAGGATCACAGTTGGGTTGCCTCTTCTTCAAAACGTGAAATGAGGTTTCTGATCACTTTTTGGTTGTTCTACCTGCACTCTCTGGAGACTCCTATCCAGCCACCCAATGCCAGAGAAATGCACCACTGCCAAGTAATACCTGATGCCAGACACTTGCACTGCTCTTTTTCCTGAACTTTATCACATCCTTTTGTTAGGCTGGGAGTGCTTTAATGTCATGATCTCAATTTTACTGCATAGGTTCCTGATAAATAAACACATGCAGGAAATAGAAAAAAAATAGACAAATGCAAACAATGCTAATAAAATGAGAAGAATGTACGACAAAATTGAGTATTATGTTTCTGACTGATCGGTTTATGCCAGACTAGTTCATGTGCAGACATATGTAGGTAAAATCAGATTTTGATCTTCTATTTTTTAGAAATGTCCAGGATTTAAGAAACCAAAAAATTAGAACTTCCAAGCACATCGTGCTCTTTTTCAGTGGACAAATATTAATTTGTTTATGCTTCTTATGATCAANTCAGTGGACAAATATTAATGTGTTTATGCTTCTTATGATCAATTTCATAAAGGTTAACCTTTTTATGGTACAGCTCCTTACTTGCATGCAGATAAAGCATGCTGATGTTAACATTTTAAAAGAGCTTGTAACATAAAAACTTGAATTATTACTAGTAGTAGGAAAAAGCAAATGGTTCCTAGTGTCTGCTTATTAAAGGCTGCTATATTTTAACTCATATCACAATAGAAACACTATTCATATAATCGTAACTTTTTCATTAATGAACTCTCATTTGACAAGACTTCCACAAAAAGTGACATGGCTTTTTAAAAATGTCAATTCAAATATAAAACTGTACTAAAAATGAATACTTAATGAGAAAATAGCTGCCTTGTTTCAACTTAGTGCATCTTAGATTTGGGTGATCAAACTCTATCATGCCATTTTGAGACAATTCAGGTGATTTTGTGTCACTAATGATACAAGAAGAATGCCATCTGTGAAGGGTTGGTTTGGTCTTACAATGTTACATAGCTCATTTCAAACCAAAGTGCATGCTTACTAGCTTGTGTGCCACATGGAGAAACAGCAAGATGAGAATTTGCCAAGACCTGCCTGCCTGCTTCTCTTATGCAGTTACTGTTGCTGAATGAAGTCACAGTCTTGCTTCAAGTGTGTTCACCTCTTCATTTGCAGCATGTCATTGACAATGTACATTCTATCTAGCAAATAAGTAGTTTTCTCATAAAATATCCATCAAAACACAAAACTTCAGAGCATGTCAAGCACGAGACTGTAAATTCAAATAGAATGGTTACCAAAAGCACATTTTTCTGAAGGTAAGACAAAATAAAAATATTAAAACCTCTCCATATCTCCTGCATCAAATTTGGCCTTAATTTCAAAGTCCACAAAAACTATTTAAAAATAATAGCAAGAGGACTCCAGATGCTGCATATAACTTGCTTTCCCAACTCACTACTAGGCATTCTGTTTGCTTCCTTTCAAATGAGGAAAAGAACTACTTGGAAACACGAAATCCCCTATATTTTTCAACTTAAGAATTGACTCTTCTCTTTTTAAGTGAAACATTGAAATGTTTTCTCACAAATTGATTACCTCCCCCCCTCAGGATCGAAGACAAATTATTTGATTAACTGTGAAATTAAATACCTACAACAAACACAAACTTTCAATGGAAAGCTTTAAGGCGGAATTTTTGTATCAGCAGTAACTATTTTCCATGTTTATGAATTTATTTTCCTGGCTGTGTGGAATCCTGGCACTCATCCTTGCCTGTATAAAGAGGCGCTGAAACAATTTAGCATTCCGATGCTGAGATGGTGCTTCTGAGGACTGTCAAGCACACAGAGGAGAAAATAATTAAACAGTGTTAATATAGTGGATAACATGCTTATTCTGCAGTTGGTCTCCAAGGGAAAACATGTAACTATTGTCAATAAATCTGCTTTTCATACATACAGTTTCATTTGTGCTTTGAAGACATTCAGGATTTCCTTCTATTAATATAATACTTGATCTGCAACATTTTAAAATGTTATTTCTAATGAAATAACTGTACGTCATTGTTTCATATTGTTTTTCTAAAAGATAACGCATTTATAATAATTTATTCCCTGTGACACATGAAATTTGAATACCTCAAATGCAAGCAGATTGAAAATAAAACCACTTAATTATGTTTATACTGCAAAGGATTCTAAAGCAACTGCATATAAAAGTTCTACACATGATCTGTTATTTGCTCTCTAGGTATTGCAGAGGCCCACAGTGAGGCAGGCACACCATTTAATACATAAATATTCTTACAAAAATATAACTCATGTCACAGTACAATGAAACATACTTTCATATGGTCTTTTAATTTGTGGCATTCCAAATCAAAAGAGAGGTTCAGGCAAGAAGTAAAAACATTCCATGGGAAAGTGATACACAAAGGAGAAGCTACTGAAATGCATGTTTAGAACACAGAGTATAAAATAATAAAACCTATATTGTTTAAAATCTGTATAAGATCAGCTAACTTGATCTTTTAAAGTAGTTTTCAGTTTACGCTCACCATGTGCGGTGCTTCCCTGTGGCTTGTTATTCTACTTCAATGGCAGAGGGAGGAAACCAGCAAAGCACAGTAACCATACTGCATAGCTCAATGTAACCATGGAAGCATTTGTCCATTTGCCAGAGCTTCTTCAGAATGATTCAACCATTCAGTTCATTGAATCAATATCGAAGCTTTTAAGATTTATTACTTGAGGGAGGAGGAACTAATAAAACAAAGTCCTTGTTGCTTCCCATTAAATACAGCTTCCCATTAAATACAGTCACAGTAGGCATATTAATACCTTGCAAACACTTTACTGATGCTATGAAGATTACTAGTAACACATTTGCATTCACATCCCTGATACTCTCTAAAAGAACTTAAAGGTTTTGACGTGTTTTGCTGTTCCTATATAGAAGCTGAATCGAATAGAATGACAAAAGTTGTAAGAAAATAAGAGTGGGAGGAATCTATTTTAAAATTCATGAACATGCTCCCTTCAAAAAGACTGTTTCTAGTAGATCATTCTCATATTTATGTCATAAACTGAATATTTGTAATCATATGTTAAGTGCTTTAAAAAGTTCAATATGATTTTTTTTTTACAAGTATTTTCTTATTTTTTAAAATATGTCATGTTTATCAAAAAATGACAGATGCAAAATTGAAACAAACATGTTTTGTATGAAAAACAAACATTTCTTAAACTGTATACTGGTAAGTATTTGAGATTACAAATAGCTATATATATTTTTTGTTGTAATCAATTTTATACGGAAAATTTGAAAGTAAGCATAGTAAGATGCTTACAACTACAATATTATTACTTATTACTAATATCAGGAGCAGAGAGTATTAATCCAACAGTTTCATTTAGACTCACATGCCCTTATAGGTGAAAATCGAAGGCTCATTAAATACTGAGTTCAGCAGGCTGTGGAAGTTGCACCTGTTTCTATATTGAAGATTTTCATGACTCTGAATCAGACCCTTTCCATGAGATAGCCTCCCTGGTCCTGCTCCCACTCCCTTCTACTATTCCCTCTCCCTTTGATAAAAAGCTGCTCAGCCTAAACCACTTCTGCTGCTTTCAGCCAGAAGCAGCTTAAAACAAAGGATGAAAGTAATGCTAGGATTTTCAGATAATTCCTTGCCTATAGGCCTCTGCTCACATGGTAAGAACAAAAGAGGCATGGAAGAGGCAGCTGCAGAGTTGACAAGATTGCAGGGGTACCGATGCCAGTATGAAGGCACTTTTCCACTTCTTCAGTGGAATGACATCAAAGGACAGTTTGCCAGAAAAAGCTTTTCTCAGCTGTTGCTGCAGGTAACAATGTACCAGTACATGAGGACAGTCGGTATCAATTAAGACGCAACCTTTGTCAATATGGTATATAATCTAAGTAGATTTAAAAGGTTTTAATATCAGCAAGCTCAGAAACATACAGTTTTACAGACTTTGACCTTAGAGAATGCACAGCTACAAAGCAACAAACCACCTATGAAGGTACTTTAAGCATTTTATCTTCTTATGTGACCGGATCTTACTGCTTTTACTCACCCACACAGAAATATTCCCTTCCTTCAGGCTGGATGTACCCTGCAGGCATCCCTGCTGATGGGGGATCTACACATAAGCTGCCTGCAGCCCCAGGTTTGCCCCACTGGCCCAGGATCCAGCAGCATTTTATACCCTTTTGTATGCCGACATATACCAAAATCAATTGCAATCATGAGAGCTCTCCCATTTCTCCCGTAATTCCTACCTGGTGTGGCTCTTAGGACAAATCACACTGACCATCAAAAACAACTGCAAGAGGGGAAGATGTGGAGACCCAAGTATCTTTTGTCACACTCACAGAATTTCATTGTGAAGACACAAAAATATTTGTATCATGTATTTCAACAAGGGTTAAAAATAGATATCCTCCACACTCTCTCCCTGTAAATACAAAACTCAAAACTGAAGGTTTGTGTTATCAATATTAGTGGAATGGGAATGAGAGTATTACAGTAATACAGCTCACTGGGTAAGCTGGTGCCATTAAAACAAGTCATATTAACACTACTGAATACCTTCAAAGCTAAAATAAAGGTCTTCTGAAAAATTTCCATCTGAAGAAACTCAAGCAGAGAAGCAGCTCACCATAAGTGTCCAATGTGATTCTGTGACTGGGAAAGAAAAAACAAACACATGTCATCTTCAGATACATCAACAGCAGACTAGTGACAAGCAGTTGAGGTGGTGGAATTACTTCTGTACATGGCACTGAAGAGGTGGATATTTGAAATTGCATAAATACCGGCATCTGCATTTTAAAAACAATGCTGAAACCCTTGGAGGATCTAAATAATTCAAATTCCCCAAAACCAAGACCTAGAGAAAGCAGAAAACAGAAGCCAACAAACTCTGAATGCTTAATTAATAAAAACAAATGAGATAAAGACTTGAAGACAGCGCAAATAGTTCCTCAGAAGAAAAAGAAGATAAATACTGAAAGGTTTCCTTACTTTACCCAGGGAAAACATATGAAATAGTAATAGCTATTGATTGCATTTATTACAATCATCCAGTAAAAATTGGAAAGAATCTATGACAATCTTTAAAGCAAACAAGCAAAAGCCAAAAACCAACCAACCAAAAAACCCCAAGGAAAAACCCCAAACAACCAAAGAAAAAAGACAAAAAACCCAAAACCCACTCAAAAAACAATTTCAGCGATTACATTACCAAAACAGTTATTCATCAACAGATAGGAATTCCAAATCTAATAACAAAATCCATCTGTGAATAATTAAAAAAAATGTTCAAGAAACTATACTGCATTTTTTCATACTTTTTACCATAACTGAATGGGCTCCCTGATAGATTTTCTTATACAGAGGGCACTTAAGCAGTAAATCAGAATCAAATATGCAGTTATTTATAGTTTTTTGAAAATAAAATATCAAACAATCAATGCACCCTACTGGCTGCATTGTAAAAGGCACACAGCATATTTCTATTGTGGATACACATTAAATTAATACAATTAATTTTAAAAGTTACTGATTCCTGTCAAGTAACCAAAAGGGAACAGCAAATATGTAAAATATTACACAGGGAAAATGCAGTCTCAATCCAATTATATTTTTTATTAACTGTCATTTAACCCATAACAATAATTAAACAATTAAACAATTAAATTAAACAATTAAATTCTCTGTTCATTTTTAACCCATTTTTGTTGTTGGACCCTTGCTAAATAAAAAGGATTTATGGTAGTTTTGAGGATCAATGGTTGGATTTAGTGATATTAAGGGTCTATGGTTATAGCTAAATGTATACATGTAAATATTTCTACTGGAGAACAGACTATGCAGTGTCTGTATATTTAGCATTATTTGCTTCTTGCATACTTTTATAAAGATCTTAAGAAATTCCTCTTACTGCATCTTACAGTAATAACTTCCTTCGGTATTTACCGGAGATGCAGAGCTACCTTGACATTACTATTTCCTACAATTGTGCTACCATTCCCAATTACCAAGCAGGGAAGCAGAGATGGACAAAGGCTGTATATGTACTTCTGTGTGAATCTCTTAATGAGTAAAAATTTATCATGTCATTCAAGGAATTAAAACATACATTTAGACACTCTGACACTAGTTATTGAAATGTAAATCTAGACTGGTGGCGCCAAATCATAGAATGACTTACAAAAACAGTGGTGGCACACAACATGGGATAGCTTCCAGATAGAAAGAATACATTTGTGATTTTAATAAAAAATAACTAACAAGTTATATCAGCCCCTCCACATCTTCCTTACAATTCCTTTCTAAAAATTTCTTAAGAGCCTCCTAATACTCCTATGTGTATACTTAACTACCTAGCTCTGATCAGGCCACACAAGAAATAACATGACCAAGAGGAATGTGGTACAGATCCATGCAGATGCTGTTGGAATGCCATGGTGTGATTAACACTGACCCTGCTGCTCATTGAGAATGCACTATTAGGATATGCAAAGTAACTTACATGGGAATAGAGAAAGGCTGTATTCTTATTAGCATTCATGGGAGCTATGCAGCTCCAGTCTTGTTCATCAAGTTCGGAATATATCCTTTTGTTATTGATGGGAAAATGTCACCAGTTACAAATGGTTACACACAGGGGTGTAGGAGGGTCAAAGCAAACTCCAATACTTTCTTTCCCCTTCTAAGGGAGGGTGCTGCTTCAGCAGTTCCTTTTTGACCTAGTGGTATACCTCTGTAGATAAAAGAAATGATGAAATTCCCCGCTCCTGGTCTTTGTTGTAGCCTCACCACCCAAAGATTAAAAAAAAACTCCAAAAGGATATTCCATTAGTGGTGTGTGATGGAACAATCATTAGACACCACTGCAGGCATCCTTGCATATGAACTCTGACTTCAAACTCCTCTACAGATCCACCCACAGCTCTGATGAGTCTCATAAAACAGTCTTTCAAAAGCATGAATAGGGTCTAAGTCATCAGTTTCCCAGCTACAGATAACTGCAGTTACTTTACTTCTACTACTGAAAGCGTCCTTTAGAAAACAAAACAGAACTGCTTGGTGCTGCGAATATTCCTAGCCAGTTATGGTACTTCTTAATAGATGAAATCCTAAATCACTAAGTTAAAATTAATTTTCTTCGAGATGTCACAAGAAAACTTCGGGTTTATGGGAAATTAATTCAATTTTGTCACCTTAAACATTGCTCTTTCCAGAAATACAGTGATGGAAAGTTCATTCTACCTGCATTTAGCATCCCCAAAAAGACATAAAATCACTCTGGGACTCTTACAAATATGTTCACACATTTGTCATGTAATCTGACAATCCAAGATTTGCTGGATAGTGGCTTCTATGTGAGGCTGTATCTAAGCCTTTAGTGCAGCTGTGTTAATCAACACAAGTTGTGCTTCTGACCCATGATAAAAATAGAAAGCTTATTTCTGAGCAGGCTTTGATTGGGAAGATGCTATGAAAGAAGAAATTGCGCCTGTCTAGGAGAAACCACACTGTTCACAGTTAATTACACGTGAAACACTCAGCAAGGAAAATGTTATGTGGGCCCAAGCATCAAGAAAATACCCTTAACTAGGCTACTAAATGGTTTAGAAAGTGTCCGGACTTATAAAAAACTTTGGTTTGAGGAAATTCTTATACTACACTACGTATCCACTGGACTCTTTTCACAAGTGCAGAAAACAAAGCCAGAAAATTAGCTTCAACAAAGTAGGCCCAACTTCTTACAGGAACAATATCACATTTAAATGCTGGTACTGTTCCATGCTTCTTCACAAATGACAGTGATCAGACCTGCATGAAATGGCCAGCTTGTTATTTTGTGCTGACTTCTGTACCTAAGAATATTTCTACTCTTTCAGACAAACCTCTATGTTCTTGAGAGAAATGTACTGCTCTTGTTGATGTTATTTGACTAGGGAGTACCTAGACAGTCTTGGGAATACCTTTATTTTAACTGATCCATCCCTTATAGACAACAGAAAACTACTTTAGGGTAGGTACAGATATATACATGTATGTGTGTAATATATATACCCAAAAAATAGGCTGACATACAAGAACACAACATACCTTCACAGCTTGTTTTACAGTATCTGGAAATGTGGCTTCAATTAAGCTTCTGTGGGTGTGAATGTGACACTTCATAGATCGACACAACTGTTAGCTCTTATTTCTATGTCTTCAGACTCGAGTCATCTGGTTTTCAAAAGTAAAGACATAAAAAAACCTGTCTTTTTCAGTATCAAACATGTTTCTAACCACTTTGGTAGATTTGCAAGGCTCAAAAACAAAAGAAAAAAACCCCAAACCTTAACTTAAAATTACCTTAAGATCAAATTAAATCTATTTTCAAGAACCAGACCTGCAAATTCATGCGTCTTGAACAAATTTTTTAAACATATTTAGCCTTAGAACTGTCCGTTTTTTTAAGGAAGTGTTCTTGCTCCTGCTGTAATCCAAAACTTCCCGCTAAGGCTGTGTCAGCAAAAAGACACACTAAGTTAAATCTATTAGTTAGACTAGGACATCCACCTGTGGCCTTAGCACCACAAAAGTTACTGACAGATCTTTAGAGCAAAAATCATTCTGCTAGAAAAGGAAAGCTGAAATATCGACACGGTTTAATTTGTGGGACCTATTGTGAGAAAGATCTATCAGCGAGGACTAGATTTCTGTACCTCTGCAGTACTAGTGCTGAGGAGACAGGTGTGAAGGGATATAAAGAAACTGCATGGCAGCTTCTGAGGGTGCAGCAAACCGGTAAAAGAGCCAGGCGGGACTAAGAGACACACAACGTGGAAAGCAACTGCGAACGCTAGGGGAAAACGGTCTCAGAAAAACCCTCTTAGTGACTCAAATACATGGCAACCTCGTACATCTGAGCAGACTGCGTTTCTCCAGAAAGTGGATCAGCAAGAGCACGCGGGGGGCTCAAGGGGAAGGCGGGGGTGAAGCGCTTCCTCGCCCGGCGGCGCCGGGCCCGCCCTCCGGCCTCCAACGCCGAGCGGCTCAGCCACAGCGCTGTCTGGGCCGCGGCGGAGTGCCACGGGCGCTGCGAAGTGGAGCAGTACAGGGCAGCGGCGGAGGGGAGGGGAAGGGAGCGGAGCGGAGGGGAGCGAAGCAAGGCAGCACCACCACTAGGCGGTACCAGAACGCCCTCGCCCGCCAGCCAGCCCCGCCGCCTCCGCACGGCCAAGCCCCGGGTCCGCCTCCCGCCACCCCCGCCCCCGGGGCTGCGTGCAGCCGGTGCCTGGGCGTGGCCGCGCTGTGGACGTGGCAGCGCGGCCGCCATCGCGGTGGGTCCTGTGTGGAGGGCGGGGGGAAGTAAAGCTGCGGTCCGGGGCGGAGCGGGCCGGCCGGGCACGGCACGGCACGGCACGGCACGGCACGGCGCGGCGCTCACCTCCCCACAGCGGCGTGGCCGGCTGTTGCTAAGCTTGGAGGGAGCTGGGCGCGGGCAGGAGGAGGGGCCGGCGTGGGGCTCCCCGCGGAGGGCGCCACGCCTTTGGTCCGTTCCACGGGGCCACCCGCGGAGCATGGCCGGCCGAGGCCCTGGCAGCGGCCCACAGCCGTCCGCTGTGGCGCAGCCGCTCGCCGGCGGTCACTTGTACCCCTTCGTGAGCGCGGAGAGCGAAGGGCACGAGGAGGAGGGTGAGCTGTCGGAACTGCGGCCGCGGGGCAGGGAGAAGGTCCGGCGGAGCGCGTCGAGGGACAGGCTGGATGATATAGTCCTGCTGACGAAGGACATCCGGGAAGGGGACACGCTGAACGCCATCGCGCTGCAGTTCTGCTGCTCCGTAAGTGCCCGGGTGGCGCGGGCCCCGCGAGGCTGCCCGCGGAGGCAGCGTGTGGCAAACGCCATGTGTCTCAGAAGTGGAAAATTACGTCAAGAGTGTTCATGTTACAGAGTAGGGTTCCGGTTCCGTGGGCTTTACCCCTTAAAACTGATATAAGTGTGAGAAACAAGTGCATCGTTTTGGTTGTGATGCTCTCAGAGTGCATGTTACATTCAAAGCTGTTCTCCAGTCACAGGTCGGCACATCTAGTACCATCCTCCCTGTTGGGGTGGGTGACAGGGGTGTTGGTGAACTATCTTAAGGGTTTGTGTGGAGGCCTAATTCCACCGAAGTAGGGGGAAAAAATCCTCCTTTTTTTTTTTTTTTTTTTTTTTTTACTG
>VYZP01012640.1:18744-31638 GCA_013400635.1 Hypocryptadius cinnamomeus
TTTTTAAATTCTGCTAAATTGCCCTAGTATGAGCATGAGCTTGCTGTACTTTCGGGAACTTTCCACCCCTGTGCACCCTTCTTTGTGCTCACTACTTGTAGCTCAGTTTGTACATTTGTCTGGTAAATGTCCTGCCTACCCAGTAATTTTGGCTGCCAGTACTATTAAGGCAATGGCATTGGTCTTGGGTGATGTTTCCAGTTTTAACAGGAAATCAACTGTGTGTGTTGATGTGACTTACTGCTAAGTGCACGGGTGCCATGAGGTCAAGTTGAAAATCTGTATGTACAGAATATGCTGTCATCTAATTCTTCAGGCAGAAACAGAATTGTGGACTTCCTGTTATGACTTTAGGTATTAAAGTCTTGACATAACTATTTCCTAATTATGACGGACCTTAGCCTCATTAACCAAGTCTTGGCTTCCAAACCTACTGCAACTGGGTATTTTGAGCAGCTTTATGAGGTCAGGCCTCACTAAGAAATGAAGGATAACTAAATTGTGCTCTTTCTTGCAAATTCAAGAGAATGTTGAAGAGCAATCCCGGGACTTGAAGCAGAAAGTATAAGTTGCATTGTGGTGGAATCATGTATTGCTGCATTTGGCAGTCTTTTATACTTAGTCAATTTATTCAGCATCATACACTTAACAAATACACTGCCATAGTAACTGAAGGACTTCTTCACATTAAAAAGGTTTGTGTGAACCTGGATACAGTGCATCTTTAAATGGGCATAATTCCTGTATGCTTTTCAGGTGTCGCAGAAAAGCACTGATTTCGAAGTACTTCATTATGGTGAAGTTTGTGGCAAGTGCCTTCTACAGTGAGGGAATTACCATCTGAAAGTGAAGCCAGTGATTATCCCAGTGCACTTAAATCCCTGCAGAATGTTTCACATTAGACTTAAAATCTGAATTTACTGCAAGCAAAATGAGATTAATTTTGAACAAGAACAGGAAAAAGGGAGAGCTGGCTTGGGCAAGGTAGATGACAGTAGTTTAAAAGTTACACTTTTTTTCTGCCATAGCCCCCAGAAGCAGCAAAAAAACACACCTGTGGCTAGATGAATTGCATCCTCATACTTTGTAATAAATCCTAACTCAGAAGTTTTTCACTGAATTATAAAATAACAGTAATTTACATAATTTGAAAACTTAAAGTGAGGTGAATTCTCATGAATTTCACAGAGATAGTTGACAACTGATAGCTGAACATACATATAATAAATGTATCTATGTGAAGTGACTTTCAGTCTTCTTGTCTGAAGTGAGAGGGTTTTTGCATCATAGTTAATTTCCTTCTTGTTGTAAGTTGTTCAGATTTGGTCTTGACCTCTTCTGACTTCATACTGTATGAATGGGTATCAATTTAAAAAAACCCAAATTTAATGGTAATGAAAACCAAAGGCCTTGCCTTAGACTTCAGCTTAAAATCTAAACTTAATTTGAGCAAAATGTTATTTTGAGCAAGAATATAATGTCAATAAAAGGAGAGCTGACTTGGGTAGGGCAAAAACAAAGGCCTTAACTTTGTTTCTGTACAAAAAACTTGTATTTCTTAAAGGTGTAGTACTATTAAGAGAGTTTTGGTTGAATGGAATACGATGTTTTAGCTGTTGTTTTCATTTTTAGGTTGCAGATATCAAGAGAGTTAACAATCTTATCAACGATCAAGATTTTTTTGCCCTGAGGTCTGTCAAAATTCCAGTGAAAAAGTTCAGTGTATTGACTGAAACTCATATATCTCCGAAAGGAAGACCAGCTCTTCGGCCTGCTCTGTGTCCTCCAGAAGATCAGGAAACGTCTCTTTGTGATAAATTCTCTGCTAATGAGACTGCTGGCAACTTCTTAAAAGAAGTCGATCGAGATATAGAAGAAATAGTGAAGTGTAATGATACAAAGAGAGAGAATCTGAATGAAGTTGTTTCTGCTTTAGCAGCCCAACAGATCTGTTTTGAAACTGATGGTAAAACTAAAAAATGCAAGGATCCTTACTATGGAGCAGACTGGGGTATAGGATGGTGGACAGCAGTAGTGATTATGTTGATTATTGGCATCGTAACTCCAGTTTTTTATCTCCTGTATTATGAAGTTCTAGTGAAAGCAGATGTCAGTCATCATTTTCCAATGGAATCTTCCCATTTGTTTGTCACAGCAGTATCGCGTCAGAAAGAAACAGAAAATGGAATAAATCCAACAAATATTATGAAAGTTGATAATCAAGGAGACCTTCAGCATTAATAGACAAGTGTTATATGTAGATACATAACATAACCTTAGGTAAAGGGGAATCCACAGAATGCAAAATGCACTTGGAACGCAGAGATGTGTCCTGATGTGTGACTTGCCTTTATGGGCAGTGTTCCACTACAAGGATATTTCTGGGGATCACATAATCTCTGAATATGCCTGAGACAGGCAATTTGCAAGATTGGGGTGTATATTAAGGTATGAAGTCATCTCTGAAGCTTTGCACTTTCATCTATTTTGATAGGCATGTTTCTTAATTAATGATGAGGTGGAAAAATGTAGTTCAGACTAACACACAAGGAGTCTGTGTGTTTTACAGCCCAGAAGTGGGCATATGGGGATAGCTAACTTTTAAACATCTGAAAGGATTTACAGAATTCATAGTACACTTGACATTTTAATATCAGGTTTACAGTTGTAAGTTAAAATGGTGTTCTCATAATTTAATCTTTCTTATAGAGTTAAGATTTTCTTAAAACTCAGTCATTCCATAATTAATGGCTACTATGAAGTTCTTTTTTGCAGAGACAGTAGAAAACACTTAAACTGGAATCTTGAAATCTTGTGCCTATGGTCAACCCATTCTTTAGTACTTTTCAGTATAGGCACTAGTGTAATTGGTTTCTCTGTGGGATTCTGTGCCTCAACACAGTCCACCTAGGAGTTCTACATTCTTTACATTCTTTACATTCTTCCTTGGTTTTCTGAAAACTGACTGGACTGCATTCTCATCTGGTCACCTGTGTGTAGAATGAAAGTGCACAAGTGTGGCACCTTACTGTAACTGCCCCAGTAGTCCTTATTTTCTGCTAACAGATTTATCTTTTTCCCCTCCAGTTAATCTCAGTACAGGACCAACTGATTCTTCAGATAGCAGTCATGTGGGTACTGAGCATACTAATACTGTTCTTCTGCCCGTGAACCTCAAGCTCTTAACTTTTTCCTGAAATGTCCTAGAAAACTTCAAATGATATTTAGTGCCTGCTAGCAAATTTGAGCAGAATAAACAACTTGCATCTTCAGACTTGTACTTTACATATTAGTGTATTCATTAACCAATCCCCTCTTAAATGTTTCTCTTGGAGTTTCATGATCAACCATGGTTTTCCCCTCTTTTTCTTCCCCATCTAAAAATGCTTCAAGATAAAAAACAAACAAAAAAACCCATAAAAACATAAAACCCTCACACCTCTGGACTCTTCATAAAAAAAGGAGGTACTTGTGTACTCAGAATACTTTTAAATGAAAACTGAGATGGTGCCTATAATTATTTTGGTTATATTTGCCTTGTGGAGCAAGAATTCCATTGCCCTGTTCAAAATAGTATTTATTACCAAAACCTAAGATAACAAACTTGATTAGGACTTAAAAAGAGAGAAGTGGAAAAACAGCATCCTTGCAACTACTATTGTAACCCTTTCAGTTAATGTCTTGACTAAGTATATACAGTACAAAAAGGTAAAGTGAATGTGTTCTAACATTGAGGTATTCCAAAATGCTCTGTGAGATTCTCAGTGAAGACTTAGGCCCCCTTTATTCTTGGGGCACCTGTTTCCCCAAGAAGTGGGGCAGATAGTCTTCTCTGGCATGCCAAGTGTATGAACAAGAATTGGCTAACTTGTGTTATATTGAAATTGAGGCAGGCCAAAGCTTGAAGGAAAATGGTGTAAAGTTAGGTACCTGAACTATGATCTGTGGCTGTTGAACCTTTTCATTAAAGGAGGGTCTGTGGAGATAGTGAGCCTACTCATAGTCTCCACACTAGAAAAGGGATTACAAACAGCATGAACTTGATGGTTTGCATAACACTTGGTTTCAAAGATCTTTTAAAATAGTAGTTCTTTTCTTTAAGAGAATATGCCAGTAAGACAAACATAAACACTGAGGTAGCAGTTCTAATGCTATATGCAAAAATGCTTCATGAAATATTTTATGGTGGCTAAAGCGATATAGCTCTCATGGTTAAAACTTTAAAAAGTGACTCACTCAGACAAAAAACTTTGGCACATAAAAACAAATGTTTTCTATATAGGATGAAACTTGGTATATAATGCATAATTTTTTTGCTGCATAATTTTATTATTTTGCTTCTTCTCCCATCCTGTTGCTGAAACTCACCAGTTCTAATACTTTATCCTTCCATTTCTTATGGATTCATCAAAGAACATTAAATTAGGTATTGCGATAATGCAACATAAGCCTAATATATAGCACATACCTGAACTGATGGTTACTAAATTGCTGTTGGTACAGAAGTGAAGTTAACTGTGGTTGTGGTTTGACTAGGTCAGGAAAGTCTCTGACCTGTTGATATATGGATACAGAGATCTGTGGTGGTACAGTTAAAGAGTGTGTCCCAGACTCCCCTCAAGTGTGTCCCAGACTTTGTGCTTTTACAGTGTCAAAGACCTGTGGCTTACTGGCACTGAGTTAAGGGTGATGTGCTAGTATAAGCAGTCTTTGGAAAAACACAAAGGAATAACTATTTTTTGGGACCATATTCCATTCTAACCAAGAGCTGGGCATGTTTTTACATATGTATTATGAAGCATATTTCATACAGTACATTTTTAATTAGAGTTAACTTTATCAGAAGATACAGTAGAACTCTTTTCAAGAATGTAGGACTCCTGAATGTGGTAATCTACAACAATCAGCTGGCTTGCCTTGCTGCAGAATGTGGGGATCTTTACAGCTTTTTTCCAAAGTACAACACAACTGGCAATTCATCATCACAGCTTGGAATAAACAGGATAGCTACTCTGTGAGGAACTTAAATGTGATTCAAGATAAAATCTATGAAGGTAGTCTTCTAGAAACTGTCTTCTTAAATAAACAAACCAAAGACAAATAAACAAACCCCAAAAGCAAACAAAAAAAAGAGCTAATACCCCCACAAACATGGAATAATTGAGTTGCAAATCACCCTTTGAAATAATTGCAACACGTTGTTCAGGAAATAGGTTTTAAACTTAAGTGCATATTGCACTGTTGGATCATATAAAATCCAAATGTTTTAAGTCTGGTATACTTTGGAATAAGTTCTCACAAATAGTCTTTGTAACTTGTGTAAAATAGTTGAAAATACAACTTCGTGAAATACTTCTGAGTGAGGATGCAAGTCTTATTTTAAATACTTCTGCTCCTCTGCTTTTAAAAAAACATAAGTAATATATGTAAAATAAAGATTTTATTTTAGACTGCAGTGAAAATGGTGCATCTAATATATTTTTAGTTCTATGTACTTTGCATGTTTTATTACAGCAGGCTACTACTTGTATTTGTTTAGGCCAATTCTTATGTATGATCTACTATAAAAATCCTTAGCCAGCAAGTAATTTGTTGGCAATATTCATATCTAGCATACCATAATTGCAGCCTTTATGGTTTATTCTGTTCATGGCTTGTAAACTTTGAACGTTTCTGCATAAATTTTGGAGAACTTTTTAGTTCTTAGAAATAGGTATGAACAACTAAGGGAGGGATCGCTGAAGTTTTTAGATGGTGAGATGACACTGAAAGCAGTATTTTTCTTTACTATAAATTAGGGTTTGGGTATATGCCTGTCCAAATTTTAAGTTTGCTGAAAACTAAAGAACAGTTGTAAGTTTTATTGGCATTATGGTCTTACAATAAATTCTAAGCAGTCAGAAGATCAGTTTCTAAACAGAGGTGCAAGTATTACACCTCTGGAAGAGCACAATCTCACTGCTTTTCAGAAGTGCTTTGGCACTGATCTGTGTCCTTGCAGAATTTGTTCCTAATTGATGGCCTTATTTACTATAGCTAAACTAATCCTGGAGGGTCCAGCCTAAGACTTTGCAATTTCCTCTGGAGGATAGAGGTGACTAGCTCTAAACTGCTAAGTTTACCTCTTAAAGGACTAAAAAAAGACCTGATTTTTACCAGAGTAATATTTCTCAACAATGCAGAAGGAAGGCAGTTGCCCATTAGAAGACTGATGAATGGAGAAAGTAATCAGTCCTCAAGAATTACTGTCTGCTGTACTGTACTGTCTGTACAGAATAAGATCCTGTACTTGTTCAGGCAAGCCACAACTTGTCAACAAATTGTTACTCATGCTGTAACTCTTTTCTAGCATTATTTCTATGGTTCCATCTATTTGCCTTTCTTTTGTAGGGGGTAAGGAGTCTCACCATTCAACTTGCACGGGGAGAACAGCTAGCAGAAGCAGTTATAGTCACAGCAAGCAAATTTAATTTTCAGCATACTTGCCTCATTCACATCTTTGTATTTTGTGTATCAGAAGTTCACAGAATAATGCAGAATTATTTCCCAGTCACCAGTAAGGTGAAATATTTTTTTAAAGAAAAAAACAGTTCAAAACCAAGCAACAAAAAAAGCCCAAAAACCCTGATCAACAGTAATGTAGTAACAATAAAAAACAGTATTTTTACTATCAAAAGACAGTAAGATACAGAGAATGTGCTGTCACAGTGTTCTTCAAGCATCTAATCTCAGTAATGTTTTCAACACTACAGCTGTTGGTTCTCAAATAAAAAGGATGTTTCCAAACATTCAGCTTTGGCTTTTTCTTGGCATTCTTTTATTTTTCTGATTAAAACATCATGCATTAAAATACTTCACCACACTCCTTTTCTGTATTTTGGAGTTTGTTGCTTACTGATTTTTTGTCTGTCTTGTTCATTCTGTAGGAAAGTAAATAAGTACATCAACAATTACATAGATAGCTGTTATCTGCCAGCTCACTTAACAGCTCTGAGGTAAGAAAGTATTGCCCTAACAGGTGGAGAAACTGAGGCAAAGGGTTCAAATTTTCATTACTAGTGAGTGCACAGGTGTAAACCAGGATTCTGTAATTTCTTAAATTCTGCCATATATTCTAAACCAAATTATCCTTAATTATGATTTCTGATGATTCATTAAGGTAATAGAACATATTTTAATGTGTTCTTTTTAACCAAAATACTAAAGAAAAAATGTGTTCTTCTAACTAGATGAACAGTCCTTCGAATTACTGTCATGTTTGCCTATATTATTAAGGTACTTCCAAGTCAGTTTATATTGAAGTGCATAGTTGTCAGTTATTTTCAGTTCCCTGGACTTAGGAGTTACATAAATTTCTTCAAAGGAGTCAGCTGCCAACAAGCAGCTTATGTCCATAAAGGCTATGTGTCTTTTTTTTTTTACAGTGGTCATCAAGAATTTCGTTACTTGTTTCAAAATTTTACTGTTGAGGCATAGAATTGACTAGTGCCAATGCTTAGACACAATTTCAAGTAAAATGCATACTTTTTTTTTCTGTGCAGAGGAAACAATAGCATAAAGCTTACTCTATTCATAGGTGTTTTAGAGGACCTTAAAAAGGCATGTCTGCAAAACACTTAGCAAAAGAACAAAACAAAGGATTCCCTAGCCTCTTTTACAGAATAGTACAATTAAACTCCAGTGTGTTTTTGGAGAGTCTGCTTAAAACCAACAAAGCCAAAGCACCAAGTCTATTTATACTTAGCCTATCTCCAGAATTCTGCTTCAAGTAGTATATGGCTTGAGCAGTTTAACACTTAGAAACAACAGCTACTATGTTGCTTCAACCATATTGTCATCACTGATAACACCAAAGCCATCTCCATCTTCAAAATAGGAAGAAATTTAGTCATTTTCCTAAACCAATGGGGAAAAAAAACCACTACATGTGTAGAGAAGACAATTTATAGAAGAAACATGATTTCAACTGCACTTGAGCACCCACACTTTAAAACAGTAATAGATTATTGGGCAAGAAAAAGGAAAATCCTGTAATGAAGTCCTGATGTATATGAAACAACAAGCATCACTGTTTTAGTGGTAAAAAGGAGTAATTGTGTGTATTGATTGTGTCAATACATTCTTGTGTACAAGATATTTTTATCAGAGCTCTTTGTGAGTAATAAGTCTAGAACAGTCACTTAAATTTACAATACAATGTAGTGCAGCAAAGATAATGAATGTAATAATTTCTCCCAAAACAACTCTTCCTTACTGGGAGCTAGGGACATTTCTTTGCCAGCAAATGCACTATCAGTGACTAGGATCTGACTGTATAAATAGGAAAATAACATTATACCTCTTCATGCTCTTCTTCATCATATTCCTCTGGTTCTTCTGCTTCTTCATCATCTTCACTTTCTTTGTCTTTTTTGTCTATCCCATTTTCAGGTTTTTCTTTTTCCTCATCCTTCTTTTCTAGTGCCTGTCACAAGGCAATCTCTTAACAAGGTAATCCCATGTTGCAGCAACAGCATATCCTCCATACTACCAAAGAGTTAAGATGCAGGTAACAGCAAGATAGTTAGCTTAACAATGCAGTGCAAATGTTGTGTGTCAATATTTAAAACAATATGATGTGAAGTACAAGAACTTAATAAGGATTTACTTGGTCAAGCATCAGCCATTAAAAAAACATGTCCTGTGTAATAAACTGAGATGACAATTTCCCTTTACCATCCACTGTTAGAACAGTTGACAGAAGACCATGTTATACTTGATGAAGCAATACCACATACTGTATGTAATAATATAACTGCTTTAAACAACTGGTAGATCACCAGAAGAAAAAATACAAAGCTGTTTCACCTTGAAGATTCCCCCTGCCACATAAGTAATTGCCAACATAACAGAGGTCATGTCCTACGTTTCTGTATGGTTCTTCCTTCTCAACTTAGTAAATTGTTTAAGTTCCAGCATCAGTAGATTGGTGAAACAGCAACAGATTTAAAAACACTGGCACCAGTTCCTCCTTCTGTAAGCCCCAATAGTAGCTCTGCTGTTCACATTAGGCTGTATTGCTACCCAGTGAAGAGCAGTTGGTTCTTGTGTTCAGGTACAAATAAAAGCAAAGAAAGTAGTTTCTCCACAGCCAGACTATCCTTACCCTAACCCTTGTGCCACCATGCTGCAGAACAGTTGTGTGTCAGAGTAGCGAGACAAGACCAGAAAAAGTCTGTGCTGGTTATTCCGTTTGTACTAATAAATATGTTAGGTTTCATTTTCCTTCAATTTCTATTGTAAAATTTAGAAATAGTATGCACATCTTACTTCAATTTTTTTAATGACATCCAGATTTCTTTTAGGCTCAGAGTTTTCTGCCTTTTTTGTTTTTGCACCTGGTGAAATAAAATACATCACTGTTTTTTATATTTTTTTTTTAATGTGAAAAAGACTAATTCTCTTGTTTTACTTGTTCTTAAGAGTAAATACATCCTGAGTATTCCACAGAAATCCCATACTGTCTGTATTAAAATTACCTGAGACTTTGAGCTACATCATTCACAGAGATGTAAATGTCTGTTTTGTGTAAGAGATGCCTAGAAGGCCAGTCTGAAATTCAGTTTGAACAAGTAGTTAACCAAAGGCTGGGCTAAAATACAACATTCAGCTTTACAAAATACTAGTCACCTATATACTTAAAATATGCTAAGAAACTAGAACAGAATCTCACTTGTTATGTTTAATCATCTTGAAAAGATAAAAACTCATTTTTACTAATTTATACCAAACATTAATGATGGATGCTTCAGACAAGTAGATGTAAAAAAAGGAAGAAGTGCATTACCTTTAACATAAGGCACGATTACTATAGCTACATGGCTTTTGGACTACAGTTGGCTTTCATCTAATGAATCTATGTTGCATAATTCTGCATAGTCCACTGATTCATGAACATAATCTTTATCAAGTTACTCCCTGATTAACTGTGTGGTGGAGCAAAGATCAAAAATAGTAAACCATATACTCAGGTAAGAGGTACTTGAATGGCAGCACCCTAAACCAAAGTTCCCCAAATACTCAAGGAAGGAGAACACTGGGAACTGCTGAGAAAACACCTATATTTTATCAAAAGCATTTGTCATCAATAACATTGACTTTACTCCAGTGTTTTACCTAGGAAAGGATTATATGACTACTGAACAGAGCTCAGGGGAGTCAAGATGCTCTGCAAAAACATGAACAGCATCAAACCAAACACATCCAGAATGAAGTAGGCATTTTAGGAAAACAAGCATTGCAATTCAGAATTATCATCCCTGCACAACCTCTTGCAAGTTTTCACAGATAATGCATATAGAACAAACAGACATGTGAGATTTTTCTCTAAAAGCTGGGTGTCCTTGGCCCTTATAAAATTAGAGACACTGGCCCATTGTTAGAACTTCAAGCAAAATAGCTCCCTACGTTATATACTTTAGAGGTGCAATGGAATACAGTCTAATCTCATTTCCAAATACCTGGTCTTGCAGTACTTGGGCTAAAATGCATACATTTGAGTGCTGTATACCTATGCATATGGCTGGCCTACAATGTTAACCCAGTTGATATTTTTATTTATCTTATTTATGTATTTTTTCTTTTCATATGTATTTTTTCTTTTCAGCAGGCACTGCTGGTATCTAGGATATTGCATTTCACAGCCCGGGGTCAGTGTGGGAGAGATGTAGAATTCTACCCGAAGTTTTGTCACTGAGAAGGCAGGTGGTCAGTAAAAACATTCATGGAAACCAGAAAGAGGGAGGGGAGGCATGTAAAAGTAAAGCTGCCCCTGTGCATGGAACTGTATTGATCCCAAAACCACTCCTGCAAGCTAAAAAGGGAGAATGATAGGAACCTGGTTTGAATTTCTTTACAAATTCTGTTGACTTGTTCACCTTTGTTCCACCATGGTTAAAGTGTCACCTAAGGTATGTGTCCTCAAAATACAACAAAGACATGTATCAGGAGCTCTAAAAGGTCATTGATCAGCTATGTACAAACTTCCTGACTCATATATATATCATCAGGATTCCATAAAAAAAAAAAAAACAAAGCCCCTAAATGTATCATCAGGATTCCACAAAAAAACCCTAGCCCCACATTGGTTTTGCTTTTAGGGGAACCTGGTTTTTAATCCAATCAAATTCTGATGGTCAGCTATCTTTGCCATTATAACATGTAGAGGAATGTACTTTTAAGAGCCAGTAAAGAAGGAACTAAAGAAAGAAAAATTCCCCCAGTGAGCAGTCATTCTCTTTTTATGATCTTGGGGTGAAAACTATTGTGCATAGGCTTATAAAAGCCCATGGTTTCTTCTTTTGGAATAAAACCCCAGGTATATTCTGGTCCCACCTTTGGAGATTTTTCAAATAAATATTTCATTTTCAGTTGAATCTTACAGTCTACCTTCTGTATCATGCTTCTCAATGATGCTCTACAAAGGAAAAAAGATTCTAGTTGAGCCAGTCTTTGTGACTACGCACATTCCCATTCCTTTTTCTGTTTCATCTATGAACTGAAAAATGACACATGAAAGACTTGGAAGAAAGCAAACTATTATATATAAACAGACAGCTAAACACAGGAGGCCAAGTGTTTCTTCTCACAGGAGGCCACAAATTTCTACAGAGAACTTAAAATAAATCATGCATACTAGAAAACACTTTGAAAAAACAATGATGCTGTGTAATAAAAATCTGGTTTTCTGCAAGAACTACCACTACCAGTTCCAGCTAATTTTCAAGGATCTGATTCACGATTCTGCAGACAAAAGCTGAAAATAAAGTAAAATCAGGGAAAAGAGAAAATAACCCACATTAAATTACATATAAAAGACTTAAAAAATTCAAAAATCAACCAAATCATTAACAAGTGAGAAACCAAAATACAAAGGAAACCTGAACAGCCAGGTACTACTGAATAGAAGGATGAGTGCTGACTAAAGATACAAGTTTTCAAAACAAAAAAGATTTGTGGAATTTTTTTAAAATTTTTCACTGTTACATATGTTGTATGTTAATATGGTGCATCAAGGTAAAAGGCAGAAAAAAGGAAGGTAATTCTATTCCAGTAAGTTAAAACATCCTACAGAAGCAAGCAAAAATCACAAAAGACAGACTAATAAAATATTTGGGGAAAGAATCTGCCAAAAGCCTTAATGATTTCAAGTTAAGTTAATTAGTTAGACTAATTAACATTTCTAGCATTTTTTCCTCTATCTCCATTACAGCTTCTGTCTCTCAACTACTATGTAATATTTGCTTCTTAAAATATATCACATACTTTTTTGTTTGCCTTCTTTGGTTTCATCTATCTTGGGAGTCTTCTCCAATCGGTACAGAAAATAGCTTTAATATAGAAAAATAATGATTTACTGCAGTAATCCTTCCCCTGCCACCAGGGAAAGGGTGCTTGATCTTACTTACATGCAAGCCAAAATGTTTTAGCACAACAGGTTTAGGGAATTCTAGCTGTAATTTAAATTGAGGAACAGGAGTCAGGATTGCCATTTCACCCACATAATGACAACTGGGTTCAATCCCAAGGAGACAGTTTAGCCATTCCTGTGGCCCATGGGCTCTTACTTATTATATAATTAAGTTTGCAGTAGTGAGCTATAAAGATATGGTTGGGGAAGGCTAATATTATAAAACATAGCTTCCCACGAGAGACATAAGGTTGGGTTATTTTTAGTAACGTCAATGTTTGCTCCCAGTTCAAAACTCTTATGAAGTGAGTAAGGAAAAAGGAGAACAAGAGTGAGAGCTAAAGTTTGCATTTGTGCTGCCAATCAGTTGTTACAACAGAGTAAATAAATAAAAGCAGACTCTTTCTTTTTTTTTTTTTTTTTTTTTTTTTTTGGTTTTTTTGGTT